>OMKR01050655.1:0-10772 GCA_900302355.1 Cyttopsis rosea
AACAAAAATTTAATGTAGACCTAATCTTACATTGAAACCCTGTTAGGACAATAACAACAATCGCGCCATCTTTGAAGTAATAATAATTTACATCTCTGCGCCATGACGCTCAATCCGGACTGCGTGCACCGTGCACATCGCCCGGCATGCGCTGGCAGCGCTGCAAGAGGGAAGAGAGAAGTGTCAAAGTATTGTCGGCTTTGTTTTAGAGGGGATCGTGTGGTGTTTAAGCATACATTTATGTATAATTATAGTAAAGGTAGATTATTTTATACGTTTTAGAAAATATCAACAACTGGCGATTATGAAGTTTTTTTTGTGCGTGTGTGTCAATGACCGACGCTGAACGCCAATCACCCGATTATGAAATAACCGGCCCAGTCCTAATTGCAAGTATTGGGCAACAGCCTCTGCCTCTATAGGACGGCACATTCCTGACTCCTGCTGTGCGCTGCCAAAAGATAAGGCCAGACGACATTGCAACACGGAGGGAGTCTGCTTGAGATAAGGTCCCTTATCCCACCCGACGGCCTTCCCAATACATTGTTTTAAATAAAGAACAAAACAAAAAATACATAAAAAAATCAGTATCAATGAAATAAACTAAAAGAAACACAATGCCAAGTTGTACTTTGTACAGAATGACAGGAATTGTATCACGATTTTCCGGTATTGGCGTAAATGTTTGAAATCCTTATTTTGATACCCAAGTTGGGAAGTCGATTTTTGTTATTGTGTGGTGAAAATGGATAAAGACAAATGGTAGTCAAAAACAACAAGCGTCATTGTTTGGATAGAGTTGGGCTCCCAGGGCGGCCAATGAAAATAACCAAATTCTGGATCTGAGGGATTCTTTTCATCTCTAACAGCAGGAGACAAGACGTCAACAGGAGTAACATCCTGACAATCCCAACGTGAATAAGCGAAAGTATCCTAAGACAACTCTTAAGGCATCTTACGAGATCTGAAGATGTAAGACAATGGTTTTGAAGAAGGTTCTTGTGATTTTGATTGCAGTTATGACAATAATATACGTCTGAAGCTGATGATATTCTACAAAAAGGTTGGGCAGCAGCCTACTGGCAAACATTTGCAAACCATTCTGACCATTTCTACAGGTGTTCTCATTTATTTTACACAATCTTTCACACCGGTTAATAAACTCATGACAACACCGCGCTCCACTGCACATCCCCGTGCCCTGTTCCTCCAAATAAAAGTGTGTTTGTATTTAAATTTTACTATGTGTCCTTATTGAAGGAAACAAAAAAATAATAAAGCAGCACCGTGCGTAACAGGGACAGTCTCCTCAGACACCCCCCCACCCCTATCTGTAGAGTGCTTACTTTGATCTTTAGATCTTCCCCTTACTTTGAACAACATCAACTCCGCTACACTGTGCTGCAACACTGCTGTGCACGGACGGAGCAGACACTTTCACTTTATAATTGTGGCGTCCAATGTCCAACTAAGTATTGATAACACGCTTAGTATTTTACAAATTAGTTGTTTTTAATTTGATGAACGTGGGTGCCGATATGCCAAACTTAATAAAAACGGGGTTTTATTTATTTATTTATTTATTTTTAAGGCAAAATGACAGTGGGGGTGGTGGGCAAGTAATGTAATCGGTGTATGTCCCAACACCGCATAACACCGGAAACCGTGGCAAACCTAGCCTCTACATCTTGAATTCCTTCCTTTCCCAATTTGTTTTCCTCTCTTCAGGTAAGCCCTCAGGTAGGATTGTAGTCAGGAGCCAGCCGGCTAGAGAGGGCAGCTCCCTTGTTTTGTGTTTCATTACACATACCCTAAATAGCCAACGACTGCCTTCATGTATGCATTGCCCTAATGTAACCCTACTATCTACTATTGTATTGTCTACACAGCCTGGGCCTCACGTGAATGGAAAAATCTCCCTTTTAGCATCATATGTTGTAAAGAACTCTAGGCAGGATCAGAATTGATGTGCACACAAAGGAAATTAGATTTAAATTCAAGCTCTGCCGCTCTGTATCCTGATAGTATGGATTAAGACAGATTTGCACATGCAAATGGTTTCTTCAAAATATGCACTTTTTTTTTTAACATGCATAAAGGTCACAGCTCATTTTGTTAAGAAAAAACATATGATAGGAGTTGAAAATGGGAATTACACCGATTCATTCCGTTAAAATCCAATCAAGCCATTGTGCATCGTTTGTATGGAAATTACACCTTCCTGTGGTATGAGCCATGACTAGAGGCAAGGGGATTCAATTCCTCCGTTGTCTACGTTGAGTGGAAACCAATGTCTGCAGGGAGCAGTACACATCAGTTGGTAGCTCCAACATTCACACGTATACAACTGCTGTATTTTTGAACAACAAAGACACACCTGATCCAAAAGAAACAGTTATCACACTTCACAGGACCAACAGTAGCGGAGAAGGCAGCTGTGAGCTATTGAAAAACAAAAGTAAAGTCTACACCACCCTTGATAAAGACAGACCATAACAACAGAAGCCCCGTAGCTGGCTAGCCTCAGGCATAACAAACAGAGCTTTGATATGGTGTCAAACATCCCATTTTCTCCCGCCCCCCCCTACACACACAAACAGAGTGCTCTATTGTGTCAGGCACAGCAGGCATCATGTGACGGAGCATTGCTCATTAGCTACCTGCCTGCCACAAAACAATAAGGCCCAACCTGTCTGGGAGGTTACTACAGGGCAACATTAAGGGGTTACTACAGGGCACGCTTAGGAGGCTACTCTAGTCCATATGGGTGTTGGGAAAGGGATACTGTAAGTCATGGTGCCAATGAGCAAGGCAATTAAATCCCTTCAAACAGGTCTCATGTGTCAACAGTACAGTAATACTATGGCTACACCGTAGAAACACTTATGTAGCAAACTGAAGCTAATATTTCAGTGCTCAACCATCCCTAAACCATTGACAGTTGGAGATCACTATGGTCCACTGGCCTGTTGACCGTCAGCACAACCCAGCTACCTCGCCAGCTTCACAGGTGCTCACACTTGTGTAAAAGGGATGTGTGTTTGTGTGCAACTTAATGCAAGATATTTTGCTAGAATGGACTTCAATGACAATCCAACATGGAACATTGGGGCTGGCTAGATTGTGTCAGATACTTTAATAGAAGCTTTCGAGTTAGGGTTAGCAGCTTTCCTTGCGACCAGGTGGTAAGGAAAGCTTACTTATTACCCGTTTGGCAACACTGGTTGCTTAAAAGGTGCAGTGTATAGAACGCATAATATTCCTAAGTATGTTTTAATTAGTGTATAATCCAGTAGATTCCTGTAGAAATGCAGTGTAAATTCTACACACTGCACCTTTAAAGCAAGTGCACAACCAAAGTTGGTCAATTGATGCTTTGTAGTGATGACCTCAAAAACACAGTATGGTTATTATTTGAATTCAATAATATTTAATGAAAGCTCTAGTCATGAGTCTCAAATTGCTTAGTTTCCATCCATGTGCGTGCACCTCCCTCAAATAGAAACAACACCACACGCATGTTCAATAAATTATTCAAACAGGCATTTGTGATGTCAATCCAACCGGGTGCAACTTAAGCAGCCCGATATCTACGGTCTTGTTGGTCCACGCTCTGTGCCTGGCAAGGTTCATGTCGAGCTCTGCTTGGAGACAAAGACTACAACAGATCCTCAATAATATTCAACCAAGAACAAAGAGCGAGGCTGTGGGTCATTGAGGTGGGTTTGAATTGTCAATGTACAGATGGTGCTCCAGATATACTTATTCAGATTTGGTTTGCATACTCTTTTACAGAAGTTTTTACCAGCAGGTGAAGTGGCAAGATTATGAACTCACATGAAACCCACTTCATCCTACAGCTAAGAGCCAACATGCCAGTGAGTGGTTTCTCCAAACATTTTATTTTCATTCCAAAGTTACCAGACATACAAGGCCCATTGACAAAGGCAAGGAACATTAAGTAACAAGAGTATTCAAGATCAGCCAGCATGGCAACAAGAAACAGACTGTCTAAATTTAGCTAAAAAGAGACCCCTTTCATCCAACTTTCCCCTAAAAGCTCAACTGTGTTAATAAGCAAGAGCATAAACCAACATGACCGCCAGCTCAGCAGTGACTTGACTAAGCACTATCCAACAGTTTCCTCAATCTGTTGGTGGTAGAGGCCAGGCCAGGCTCTAAAAAGCTCACACCGTACTATGTTTTATCAGTGGCAAGCCACTGGATTCCTCTGCCCTACCAACTGCCCCCACTCGGAGATAACAGAAACGCACTGCTGTCTTGGGAGCCCGACCCCATCTAGTTTACGGCATTAGAATCGACCCTTCTCTTTACAATTCCTTTCTCCTTCATGAAGATGACCTATAAATAAATTCTCAAGGAGGCCTAGTCATTCACCAGCATAATGCCCTGTGAATAGCTTCATAATGCAGGATGAAATAAGTGTAAGTCTGTGTGTTCCTGTGGTGGGCATTTAGGTGTTCCAATAAAGAAAGAAAAAAAAAAAAAAAAAAAAAAAAAAAAACACTCTTTTTGGGTGGCCGCAATAATTCAATTAAAGCAGCCCTAATTCCTTTGAAAAAAAAGAATGATTTGAAAATCACTGCAGAGCCGAGGTTACATGCAGGCAGGAGGGTGGCTTTGAAAGTGGACAAAAAGTCTTTAAAGAAAAGAAAACCTTTTGGTAGCATTTATTTTTTTTGAAAATGCAGTTTTTAATTCATTTCAAAATTAGATGGACTTTGTTCAAGCTTGTAAAAGGAAGATAATTTCACCCCTTTTGCCTCATCGCACCTATAAAAGTATAGTTTCACTTTATGGTTTTCTGCACTAAATGAGTTCCCATCAGTCATGCAAGGACACGCAATGTCAGCCAGCACTTCAGAGAGGAACAAAACATCCCAACTAGCTGAAACCTTACACCTTTGCCTAGCGACTGCATCTCAGCTGGCCAATCACGCGCCGAGTTTCAGACCTCATTGGTTAGGCTCTCAACAATGTGGTTTGTGAGTTAGTCAAATTACACTGCTAGGAGCTGCGGGCTAAAGGGTTACTTTGAGTCAATGAACTCTAGTAAACCCTGCTCTCTCCTCCAGAGTCTTAGCAGAACAAAAAACATTTAGAAACCAATGCCCTTTTATAGCCAAATGAGACATAATCCGGTTATCCATCAGAAAATTGCGATAAACAAATTCCACACAATGCTGGGAAAAAACAAAACACAAAAAAGTACTTATTTGCCATTTACTAAGTTGAATGGAACAAAGGGCCACACAGAAAAAAAAGTAAATAAGCTGTTTGTATGCTAAATGCTCAGGGTTATGCGCTGGCAAATGGTACTGGATGGTAAAAAGGTGCTTAAACTCAAATCCAAAACAGCCCAATTCCCCACCCACACTTTGGCCCCTCCAAATAAAGTTAATTACAGCAAAAGATTGGATGAGAGCCAATGTTATAGATTCCATAAATATACAGATCCCATTATTATTACCACATTATCATCCCTGCTAACAGGGATGATAATCACCATGGAACAGCATGAAATGCAGTGCACACATGGCATTACTTGTCATTGGCAATATGCAGAAAATGTGCTGAAATGAAAATGCTAAACTTGCATTAGATCGTTTTTACGTTGCACAATATCTATTCTCAAAATCAATGAGTGAGGATTTGCTTTTAAAGAATGAAATGCTGTATCAGAATTGAACCCAACTTTATCAACAGTGGAATGCAATAAAACTCAGCGGATTACATTTCATGTTGGGTTTCATTCAATTTCCGAAACAAAGGTTTTCAATTTCATCTTGCAAATAATTTGGCACTTCAATGTGTATTGTAGTTGGCAGTCTCATTGAAGTTTTGTGGAAAGAAAATGAAAAGGCAATTTTCATTTCATAATGTAATACAAAACCTAACTGTCAAATATATAAATTATGCAAATGTTTTCTTAGTAAGCCTTTTCTAATAGATTCCCAACTTTCCTGTGCCACTTTTACAAAGCTGGTCATTCTCAAATGATATATAAAAACAACCACCCAATGGCTAGTGCCATTGGCTGGTTAAATTATGCAGAAAACCTATTGTGAAGAACTTTGGGGGAATTACTCTTTACGAATAATCTTCAGTATGCACCTCTTCACAAACTAAGAGCAACACTCTGCTGGCAAGGAGTTGAAACACTGTTGAATGCAAATATGTAAGAGCAGCTTCCCAATTTTAGAGGCATCCAAGAAACCACTGAAGCCAAGGAATCAAGGATTGGCAACGCACTTTCAATACAAATTGAACGCCACCTAAAATCACCAAAACAGAAGTGGCAGGATATGAGACCAACCACAAACAAATCAGACAGACAAGTGTGTTTCAGCGATCTGCCAGGCTTTACGTGGCCAGAAACCGTAGAGCACACTACAGCTTATATAAGCAGCTTGCTGCGTTCTGTGTGCACAGTGGGTTATGTAATAAGGGCTGGTAGAAAAGCGAGGGGAGAGAAAGCGGCCCACCCCTCAGCTGAGTGTTACAGTACCAAGGAGCCCCTTGGCAGCTGCTTCCCTCTGCATGGATACGAGTCCATCTGACCAGCACATGACTCTTCAACAGACATTTCACACCAGTGCACACCTGTTGGTGACTTAGCAGAAATACTAGGCTCCAAAGGGTTATAGAGCATGTGTGTGTGTATATGGAGACAGCTAGTTAGGGTCATGACTTGAAGTCAACCCTCTTTTGTTCTACTACCGTGCACGCTACCTAACCAGCTGTCTTAAGCCCCTTTCCCGCTTGCACAGAAAGCTGTAAATGTCCACTGGCAATGTTCCATATTGCCGCAATGTGTGAACAGGAGCAGTGTCGATGTTCCATAAAAGTTGTTCTGTAAATCTTCCCAATCGCGACCCAGTATCATTTCCGGGAAAATGTCAGTAGGGCCACAGACCACTGTTGTGAATGAAAGCGGTAACATTGCCGGGACAAGCGTGTGAAGGGTTAACTCCGTCTGACATCAGAGGCTGTCACGTGGAGCGAGCGAACCGATAACGACTTCGCTGTCCCCGTCTAGCAGCATCCAACACTCTTTTAATGTTCCTTTTAATGCATCGAATGAGTGTTTCTTATTCAAGTAGCTGGACTGTCCCTTGCCCCATCTATTCCGGCATTATCACCGCATGTGTGAAAAGGCGCAAGACGGAAATGTTCCGGAATGTAGCTGCATGTGTGACTAGTGAAACTCACTAGCGGTGCTGGAAAGGTTACCAAAGGTAACCAGGTTGCCAGTAATTTACAGGGAACTATGTGTGAAAGGGGCTCTAGTCTGTACAGAATGTTGGATAATGGCTTCCAGATCCTTACACAGATCTTAAGCACACCACCTCATATCTAAACATAACCATCTTTGAACTAATGTTTAAATATAACCATTTCTGTATTTCGCCTCCCGGGAATAAAACCTAGGATAATTACCAAAATCAAAACGACCATAACATCAAAGCAATCATTACCACTTCTAACCTTTGAACGAATAATTTCTAGTCAACGCATATATGTATATCATGTGATAGATTAGACAAAATATGATTACGCTTCAGCCATGACTGCCTGCAAGACTTCAAAATCCCTTCACCGACTACCAGACCTCTTAGAACCCTCAAAGGCAAAGAACAGCCTGTTCCTCATGTGCTTGTATGCAAACACACAGGTATTACTGCACCGTAATCACCGTTATCATTTTCTATGCCAATAGAAAAAATTGAAATGAAACATGGCAGATGTGAGGGGAAAAACAAAACAAAGTCTCAAAAGAACACAGCTGGGCACATGCGCCAGAACAACTGTGATAGAGCACTCTTTGGAGAAATGACAGGATATGAGTGACAGACAGCAGTTCTCATTTAACAATCCATCTGTTTGTTTCTCGTATATTTGTGAAAAATAATTCCCAATAACCTAACCCTGGCACAGTGCCTGCACTGCTGCCTCACAGCAACAAGGTCCTGGGTTCGATTCCCACCTGGTGGTATCTCCCGATCAGGGGCCTTTCTTTGTGGAGTTTGTACGTTCTCCCCGTGTTCTCCCCCGTGCATGGGTCTCCATGTGTGTCGAGCCCTGACACACACACCACTCTGTGTGTGTTCAGGTCGTCACCACCCTCTGCATGTGTGTATGACATTGTATGACAAAAGATTCTTCTTCCAATAATGACAAGTGTGTGCATGTAATAAGCAACTAGATATGTTATTCTGTCATTTAACTTATGTTGAATTAAATTTATCAAATAAGACAATAGGGCACCATACGCACTGGTGTAACAACAATGGCAAAATATAAGCATGGAAAGAGATAGCATGTAATATTGTATATTTTTTTCAACCAGAATTGCAGAATGCAATTTGCAAGATAAAAAATATAAATTGACTTAGTCGTTACAAAATATAATTTTGAGACAGCAATTTTAAAACTAGAATTTTATTTTCTAGACAGATTTATGAATGACTAAATGCATGTAAATTTCGCTCTCATGTTTTACATTCATTTGTCACTGCTAACATTTCATAAATGATTAATTCATCCATTATGAGTGACTATCTTCCGTGTGCATGTGTTTCATTGTAGGCGTGTCAACCTACATTGACTTTTGCAGTCAGCTGACTGTGGGGAGCCTAAGTAGGGCAAAGGTGCCAGGACGACCAGTGAGGTAAGCAGGACTCTGGTGCTAGAAACATTCATAGTAGTAATGTTTTATCTTCGCCACTTGAGGTTGTTGTTTAGAGAAAGTGAACCACAGTCAAAAATAATATTTTGAATACAACCTAATTAACAGGCTGTCAAAATTCCACTGTTTTGTACAGTCAAGGTTTAACCCACATCTGTTAAACAAATGCCAGTGTTGCACTGATCTTTAATTAAAAGATTTTTCAAAGAAGTGGATGGCTGGAACCGAGCTGCCTCAGATGAACTCATCGGCAGACAATGCGTTGGCAAGCGACATGTGCAACTTGAAATTAGCAACCCGTCTGATCGCCTGCCAGCTCACGTCTTTATCTCACCTTTTTAATGACACCACAACCCCACACCCCATCGCCCACCCTGGCCATCTGTTGACGACCCTACTAATCCGGTGAAGGTCACAGCACAGGCAGGCAAGCGTCTCTAAGCACAACAACTTCTCCCTCGCTCCATTGTCTCGAGATCTGTCTCGCTCTCTCTGTTGGCTGCCCTTTCTTTGACTAGGCTAAGCGAAGAGACACAAACAGAACTTAAAGCAGCCATCTCTGCTCCGCTACCTGTAAACACACGTTACCTTTTTGATTTATGAAGTGTGGTGAATTAGTTAAGAAACTACAGATGGAGACAACAAACAGGGATGGAGGTTGAAAAAGAGAATGAGAAAATACTTACACAGCACACTTACACAGCCAATTTTTACCTTCCAGCACACCCTCATATGCCTACAATCCCTTAACTTCACATCCGTCCGTCTCATAGCTAAAACCCTGTGGAGTCACACCTCTGGGGCAAGGCCTGGGGATACACCAAGAGGAGATTACAATGGATACTGCAGGTTTCCTGTGTAAAGGGTTTTTTTGTCCAGCTGCAAATGTATCCATTTATAATATCAAATAGGCAATGCCGAGTCAAATTCCAGGATCGTCTGGACTGGAAGAGAAAAAATAATCTGAACATCGCAGTATCTGTAACGGCTGAGACAGACTTGAATCCAACGACACGACCACAGGCACAATCAAGTAGACGTAACCGTTCTATAATGAGGCTCAGGCAGAAGATAAGGAAAAAGACAGACGAGGAGGTCAAACCAGGAAATCAGTCCATAAGGCTAACAATCCGAAGGGGCTAGGCAAAGGAAGAATCCAGAAGGCGAGAACGCGGTCAGAACCAGGCAGGCAGGGATACAGAATAAGATGCTGGAAAGCTGGGTGGAAGGCATTAGACAATCTGGCACTGTGTGAGTGAACAGAACCGGTATATAGACAAGCATTGACAGACATGTTGTTACAGTGCAGATTTGGAGGGGCAGAACTCTAGAAGAGACCGAATCCAAGTTGTGACAGTACCATCTGTTTAGCGAAATGGTTGCATTTCAGGCAAACACTTGATAAGTCGGCATGAGTTATAACAACATACCACAATGGCAGGATTGAAACATAACTGAAAAACAAACTTTGAATCTTAACCATGACACTCTCTGGAGTGTCTGTAACAACAACAGAAAAACAGCCTCTTATGAAGTCTAAAAAGCTACTGGAAACACAAAGCAACCAAAACTGCCAACAGATGCTTTTGTTGGCACACAAATGGTAGCAAAGAAAGAAAGAAAGAAAAGGGGACAAACGTTATTTGTCCCACAGAGCCCTGGGTTGAAAAGGCAGAGGTAGGGGCCAGTGTGGCTGTCCTCTAGGGAATAAATCAACGACATCTAGAGCGAGGGTCACAGAGCCTTTGGGCTCAGTGATGCCCTCAAGCAGGTGGATCATATTTCCTGTTCAGCGCGCCGGCACAGTGATCCACAGTAACCCCGCCGAGGATTGAGGAAGGTTACTACAGGTCGTTCTGCAGGTCTAGAAGCAGCGTGTTCAGGTTGTCTACTGTAGCGGCAGCCACAAACCACTCATTGCAGTTTGACAGCCAATACTTCCTTTATACAAACGTGACTTGCAGTCAAAAGTGAGTCAACAATGAGATGTGCTCACTTCTTTAAATTCTTTCAAGATAAACAAACTCTAGGGGCATAATGTGCACTAGATCCCCCCCCCCCC
>OMKR01050660.1:0-12277 GCA_900302355.1 Cyttopsis rosea
TAGATTACCATTCGTTTTTATTCTAGCTGCAGGATTTGGATAGATAGTTTTATCGCACTTAATTGAGTCTTTGTTGAATCCAAACCGCTCTAATACTAGATACAGGAAGTTCCAATTCACACGATCAAAAGCCTTTTCGGCATCAAGACCCAGAATAGCACTCGTTTTTTCCGTTTGTATCGAGTTGATGACTTGCAGGGTCCACCTAATGTCCTCCTAAGACTGGTTTGAGCTTCGTCGATTAGATCCGTCATAAATGCCTCGCATCTCTTTGCTATAATAGATGTATATCTTGTAATCCACATTGAGAATAGATATGGGTCTAAAATTGCTGCAGTATTCTGTGTCTTTTCCCTCTTTGGGAATTACAGAAATCCTTGCCTCTTTCCATGAGGGTGGTAGCCGACCTTCTTTAAGAGTCCAATTAAAGGATGATGTGAGAAGAGGGGTGAGGTCTTGTTTAAAGGCTCGGTACCACTCTGACGGGACAGTCTGGACATGGCTTTAGACACTTCATCAGGTGTGATCGGAGATGTGAGGTGGTTGGTTTGCCATTCTCCAATAGCTGCTAAGTCAAGAGAATTTAGGAACTGTCTTTTTTTGCATCCTTACTAGATGAGGGCGGTTGTGTAAATAAATTTATATAATAATCTTTGAATGTGTTTTCTATTTCTGCAGCATTATGCCTCAGTTGACCTGAGCAAAGATCTCTGATGTTGTGCATCGTGTTTACAGTCGGTTGTTTCCTAAGTCGCTTTGCCAACAGCCTAGTAGCCTGAGGGCCACCTTCATAATATTCCTGTTTCACAAATCAGTTTTTTCTCTATTCCTCCTCGCAAAATATTGTCTATTTCCCCTTTAGTGATCTTTATTTCTTGTAAGAGTCGAGTTTTGTGAGTAGTTTCAAATTATATTTCCAAGTTTTTTCGTTTTTATGTAGATATGTAGCCCGTTTAAGTTTCTTTTGTCGTGAGGTGGTAGCTATTCATTTCCCCCGTATGACGGCCTATAGAGTGTCCCATAGAATAGTGCGACTAATTTCTTCTGCACTGTTTTCCTCGATAAATCTCTTTATTTCCATTTGAATTTGTTCAGTTATTGCCTTGTTATTCATCATGCTTACATTTAGGCTCCAGGTGGTGTTTTTCTGTCTACTATTCAAATGTATAGTTAAGTGGATTGCTTTATGATCGGAGATATCAGCCACCCCAATTTTACAGTCTTTTCAACCCTATGTAAATCCCAGCTATTTGTAAATACGTAATCAATTCTAGAATGAGTATTGTGTGCGAAGGAGTAATGGGTATATTCGTTTTCCATTGGATGGAGTTCTCTCCACACACCAACCATCCCCTGATGAAGTCACGCTTTTAGTTAAGTGAGTCATTTCTTTTTATACTTGTTGTGATTATCTTGTGATCTAGTATCACATTAAAATCTCCCGCACACATTACAATGCCTTCTGATTCTGATGCTGTAACGGTAAATAAGGATTTAAAGAAATGTTTGTCGCTTTCTGGAGGGGGCTGATTCATGTGGCCATCCCGTTTTACAATTTTCCTTTGACAATAATGTACCGTCCTTCTTTGTCGCTAATTTCTTTCAGGCTTTCTTTTCAAAGTTGATTGAATTTTGTACAAGTATTGACACCCCCTCTTTTGCGGCTCTGCCTTGTATGTGCTACACAATGTGTTTCTAAAAGCGAATATCTTGAGCTTCTCATGTTAAATGTCATGTCATCTCCTGAATGAAGATGATTTGGGCTTTAACTTTTCTTATTTTCAGAATGACTTTTTTTCACATTCACCAGTGATAAATTACTCATATTCTTTTCATGAGGTTGTATACTGCCCTTGAAACCATATTATAACCATGACAACCAATACCAGCCGTAGGAACAATGCACAACTCAATATCAGAAGAATGATTTATTAATCACACATTTACCACACACATGCGGAGGGTGACACACACACACACACATGCAGGAGTGGCGAACAATGAGATACAGTCTCTGCATTTATCCCATCCTGGCCGTCCTTCCTCCAGGGGCAGCCAGGAGCAGTGGGCAGTCCTCACATTGTCAGCGCCCGGGGACCAATTCCAGGTGGTGGGTCCATGTCGTGGTCAGGGACAGGACAGGAAGTGCACGTTTTTAGTCGGGGTCCTTATGTTGGAGGAGACCCATGCGAACACGGGGAGAACGTGCAAACTCCACACAGAAAGGCCCCTGATCGGGAGATAACCCACCGGAGCACGGTGCCAACAGTGCCCCAGGAAGGAATAATTAAACTTCCAAAAGTAGGCGTACTCCTCCCACTTAGCAGTGGGTCGAGGGGAATATCCGATAGAACATGAGGGTCCCTCTCGAGTAAGATCTGGTGTCATTATCCTTACATAACTCTTACACGTCGACTTCCTAGTAGAAAATATACACTAAACTACCGATCAATCATAACAAAGACCATCAAAAATAGAAACCAATTTGAGGAGTGCAATCAATGTTAGTCTAGGTTATTCGTCCTCAGTGTCTTTAATTTGGTTACTTAGATGTGCTCACATACCTACAGCAGCATGTCCATTATTTCCTTTGAAATTCTTTTTTTAGCTTGCACAGCAGTGTCCTCTGGATTTCCAACCCGCTGCCAAGGCAACATTCTCTGGAGTCGTTCTTCCACCCCCGTCCTGGCTGTGCTTCTCCTCGGTATCTCTACCTCGACTCCTCTACATCCGCGGGCCGGATTCCCAGTGGATTCCGATTTTTAGTCTCTTTTAGGACTTTTTTTTATGCCGATATATTCCTTTCTTTTCTGGATTATTTCTGTGGTGTAGTCGTGATCAAAAAAATAGCGCCCCGCCTTGATATTGGACTTTTTTTCCCCTGGCTTCCTTCAGAAGCATCTCCTTTATTGTGTACTGAAGAAAATTGACCACAATAGATCTTGGCATTAACGCTGGGTGTGCCCGCTGTATTTGTGGGTCTGTTTCTGTCGGCAGGGAGAGCTGGGTTTTCCGATGTCGCTCAGTGAATTGTGAGACGGAGCTGCCCTCTACTCCTTCTTTCGGGCAAAAGATACGGATGTTGTTCCGTCGGTTTCTCCCCTCTTGGTCTGTCAGCCTGTCCCGCGACATTCTCTGCTGCTTCAGTGATTGAAGAAGGGCATCTTATACCTCTATGTTCCAGCTTTCTGTCTCGCCAATTCTCAGTTCGGCTCCCTCCATTCTCGTGGTTTGTGTTGCTAGCGCTTTCGCTTGTTCGTTTCCGTGAGCTTTTGGTTAATGTCCCTCTTAAAGTCCTTGAGTTCTTCCTTCATTTCTTTTTGAATTTCTTCTTTAAATGTGGTGAACTCTGTTTTCAGTTCAGTTTTAAAGTCCTCCATGTCCTCAACGATATCTTTCTAACCCGAGCGTAACACATCCACTGCTTCTGCCTCCATGTGTTCCTCCTCTTCGCCACCCTCTGTGCCTAAGATGTCTCCTGGGTCAGCGCATCAATATATCAACAATTTATACATAATGACAATTGCTACCAACTTATTGTCTTATTTGTCTAATTGTCTACCATCTGATTACAAATACATTTCATGGCAATCAATTTAAATTCCTCGATTTTCTGAAATCTAGATAAACATTGCTTTAATGAACTTGCAGTATTGTACAGTATATAACTTTTTATTTAAAGAAAATGCAGCATATAAAATAAATAACTGTAATACAATACCCCTTACTTAAGACATTGTGTTAAGTAAGAGTTAAAAATGAAAAATAAAGTGCTTTTCGATCTGTGTTTTAGGGTGACCAGACCAGAGTATTTCATTTAAGTGGGAAAGGGTTGCATAACTTCCAAACAAAGATTGGAAGATTCATATTATAATTTCCATTTTCATGCCGCTTATCTGGGTCGCAGATGCAACAGACATAGCAGGGCGGCCCGGACGTCTTTTTCCCGAGCAACTTCCTCCAGCGCTTCCTGGGGAATTCCAAGGTGTTCCCATGCCCGCTGGGAGATATAATCCTTCCAGCGACTCCTGGGTCGGCCCCGGAGTCTCCTCCCAGTTGGCCGTGCCTGGTACACCTCCAAAGGGAGGCGCCCAGTGGGCGTCCTTAACAGATGCCCGAACCACCTCAACTGGCTCCTCTCGAAGCGGAAGAGCAGCGGTTCTACTCTGAGGTCCTCCCGGATCGCTGAGCTCCTCACCCTGTCTATAACTAAGGCTAAGCCCAGCCACCCTGCGGAGGAACCTCATTTCGGCCGCCTGTATCCGGGACCTTATTCTTTCGGTCCTGACCCAGAGCTCATGACCATAGGTGAGGGTTGGAACGAAGATTGACCGGTAAATTGAGAGCGTTGCCTCTCGGCTCAGCTCTCTCTTCAGCAGTGCCTGCATTACTGCAGACGCTGCACCCATCCGTCTGTCAACAGTTTCCATTGCCCGGGTCCAGCACTCTGCCTCTCTGCCACCCGTTGTGCATTGCACCGGCCCCTGATGATTTGCCTTGTGGGGGGTGGGCCCACAAGGCATTTAATATTCGGAATCGGAATATCAATTATTTTAACCAAGCCTTTATATCTATCTATCTATCTATTTATCTATCAATCTTCCATACACAAGATTTGTGAGCAGCTAAAATTGTAGACAGTTTGGATTTCCTGTAAATGCTATTTTGGGAGAATTCCCTTCCTATTTTTCTGCTTCTTCAGTTGAAGGTAAAGCAGTGCAGTACACACAGGCACAACATGCACAACACACTGTGATTCAAACACACTGTTAACCGGCGCAGGTTAGATAAGCAACAGAGCCACGAGGCTCGTCAGCAGCTGTCAGAGCACGTTCGGACGGCACGATGACAGAAAATCTCCCGCCAAGCATGTCAGTCTGCATTCTGGGTGAATGTAAATTCATCACTGACTGGAGAAATAAAGACCGCGGGAAACGTAAGGACACGCAGCTATGGAAATCAACGGATGACTATAACACCCACAGCTAGCCCTCATGGCCCTGAAGAGAAAGAGCGAACGATGCGGGCAGGAAGTGGAAGAATGGACTCAAAAAGAAAAAAAAGAAGTGTGAGAATGTGTGTGTCAGGCAGCTCCAGCACAACGGAAGCGTTCAGATTTCATCACTCTCTCAAAAGCTTTTCTTGAACTTCTTGTTTGCCTTTTCACGTTGTCTGCACGTGACACATGAAAGATGAACCATGAGAAGGTGAGATGTGACACGGAGAGAAATGTGTTATGGATAAATATTTTAATTTTATTTTTCATTCTCAAAGCATTTCTTAAAATTACTCAAATTGTCAATTCCATTACGTCTTGCTTTTAAAAGTGGTCTAACTGTTTTGCAGTATATTTTATTATGATTATCTTTATTTATTTTAATTATTATAACATCGTCAGTAGAAGTAGTAATAATAGTAATAATAGTAGTAGTAGCAATAGAAACAGTATTGAAAATTATTTCCAATACCATCCTCTCCACTAAGACAATGGTTGACAAAGTGGGGTCCGGGGACCCCCAGGGTTCTTTCAAGATGTTCCAGGGGGTCCGCAGCAAAATTATTAATAGTTCAACTAAATGAATTATTTCATTTACAAGACATTAGAGAATGAACAATAATAATAATTCTGTTTCACTGCTATCTCCCTAAATGTATTATAGACATTAAATCATATCTAACACTAAAAATCTTTCTCAGATTGGAGTCCCAGAGGCAAACTCTTCCAAATGGCGTCCATCTCCTAATGTGTATCAGAATGAGGGTCATTGATATGACAAATGTTGAGAATCACCGACAGAGTTACTGTTTATTTCCTCTTATGTACTGTACCTATGCATGTGAGGAACAGCATATTTTTAATGGTGTCTATTTATTATCGTATAATGTGACTGAATGTGTTGAGACCAAAGACAAATTTGCCAACTCAGTTGGACAATAAAGTTGTATCTCATCTTATCTCTCATCATCATAATAATTCCAGGACACAGAAAGAGAAAGAGCTAACCAGATTGAGTCCAATCGCAGAGAGAGAAAGGAGTGTCGGTAGCGGCCAGCTGTTGTTTGTGTCTGTCTCTATGAAGGCCGTAATGTGGTTAGTGTCACCTGGGGGCCCGGCGGACGGACTATCGGAGTCCAGAGTTAGTGGGACCGGGCTCTATTCGCTGCCTCTAATCTGGTCATAATGAGGCTGCGAGCTCTCCTCCCAACACAGCAGATAAGACAGTAATTGTTTAAGTGTTTTATCTGATGGGGGCAGCAGCAGCCAGGCTGAGGTAGTTTACGGCCAATCGAGTCATCACCCAGCTGTACTGGAAGATCACCATACGAGGGCGACCACCGTAGTGATGCGATTTAGACTAATAAAGGCTAGTATTCGATCAGGACGGTGGACGGACATTATTTTCAGAATTTTAAGTATTTTCAGTTTTATATCACTTCTTTATCTCTCCATATCTTAATTCTCCACCAAGACTGATCCACAAATACTACTATAATAATAATAATAATAATAATAATAATAATAATAATAGTTATAATAATAACCTTTATTATTAATATAGTATAGCACCTCTCACGAGTGAATGCTTTTTAATCATTATTTCTCTTGAATTATAGGTCTTAAAATATTAGTCTTAAACTACTCCAAATAATTCCACAAATAATCCTTAAAATAGTTTAGAGACATTGAAGGATCACTATCAATCCTCAGTGAATGGTTTCTCTTTAATTACTGCTCTCACTGTAAATTCACATGCAGATCACCATGAAGAAGCCATGTATTGTACCCTAGTACAACACGTTATATAAAGTCTTTGGTTTTAACATAAACAACCACTTGAAGCCCTCTTTTTTTGTCTGTTGTTAAAAACCTTTGTTTGGATCATTTAGATAAATTCAGGCCGCTGGATTAAATCGGCAGTTACTGGCTGCCATTTTGTTTTGAGCGTCACAAGTGTTGCGCCGCTAGGAGATTTTCTGTGCCACCTCATTTAATCATTTCACTTAACAGTGTCCCACTTGTATTTTCACATGGCTAAGTGGGCATCACGGTGGAGAGAGTCACTTTAACAAATGTCACGGAATCAGATGCTGTCAAAATGACATGGCTCTGTCCTTCCTCTAACCGGGCATCATCTCCGGAAGGCATCTGGCCACAGCTAAAGCTGTAACTGCAACTTCAAAAAAGACCTAGAATCTAAATATAATTGAGATCTTTCAAAGTATTTTTAAGGCTATTCCCCCCTTTGATTGGGTGGTGAGTGCGTGGCAGCCATTGGCCAGATAACCAAACTACCAGATGACCTAATGTCTGAATCATGATCTGATTGGAGGGCCGGCAGGGAAGCAGTGTCCTGTTATAGAAGCATGCGCAACATCTTTTTTTCCCCACTGACCGAGAGCCTATGGCCTCTTTTAGTGTCCCACTTAAGGTGAGTGCAGGTAACCTTAAAACAGGGAATCTGGGAGCGCTGTACTCCATTACTCCAGGCAAAGTCCTCATGGATCTCTGGGATAACTAGCTCTGTATCCTCATGCCCTCTAGCCTTCAAACATGCCTGTAAAATATATATATATATAATAATGAATTAAAACTCAGATTACGCTGCCATCTGTCTGGTCCATATGAGGCAAAACTGCAGACAGCCTACAGATCAGACAAAAGGGACTCTCTCTTTCCAAAACAGCTTCCAAAGAAGTAAAGCTAGCAAGGCTGGAGTAATTGCACAATGTTAATAATGTATACTACTACATGAGCAGAATATTCTTCCTCTCTCAAACTGCTCCAGCTAACAGCATTTTATATTTGATTGACTTGAACGTCATCCGGCTAAAAGGCTCTTTTTCCAAACCTTGAACCATGAGTGGACGCCCACAGAGTTTGACCGCAATGGACACTTTAGGTTTGTTCCTTGCCAAAGCTACAGTCAAACCCACTGCGGTGACCTTTGCTCGACCTTAGAGCAGAGCCGGAAATTTGTTTTGACAGCAAAGGTTTAACCCTGCCCTGAGAGTTTGCTTCATTAGCATCCTTCATTATATAAAAGCGAAATCTCTTTGTCGAGTGCCACTTCACAAAATGATACACAACAGGACAATGATAAATCTCTTTTGAGTGTGCTGTTTATCACTATAAATCCCCACAGACGTTTCGCTGTAGGATGCAAGAGAGTCAGATAAAAGGGATGAAGCTGATCCTAACTTTTAGACTCTGTGGGCAAACAGACGATATGGATTGAAAAGAGAACAGAGCGATACAGTGCCGAGGATTAGGGAAGACAGGCAACGGATGATGAGGACACGAAGAGAAAGGAAGAGGAGCAAAGCAACAAAAATTGGAAAAGGAAAAATAATGACACAGACAGTGAAAGAGAGAGAAAATGGAGGACCGGAGAACAAGATAGAGATTACTGTAGATGAGAACCAAATGAGAAAGATGAAGAGAGAGCGAGAGAGAGAGAGCGAGAGAGAGAGAGAAATCTCATTCGTATTTAAATGAGTCATGACAGAGGGCAGAGCAGCCCTCCTCCTGCGGTGTCGGGATTCAGGACCTGGAAGTAATGAGGAAGGCTAAACAACAGATGACTTTCCATCTAGAATATTAAACCTCCATTTTAGCTTGGTGACAAGCCTGCATTTATTATCTGAGCTGAAAATGCAGGCACACACTGGGTGCGTCTCGCTATTCAAATCCCAGAAGCTCGGAGCTTAGCAGCGAGGCACAGCACCGCTCACTCTTCAACGGTGTGGAGCCTTAAAAATTGTGGTCGGTTGGTCGGTTGGTCGGGCAGTTTAACGACACAAACCATCGTAATTGCGTAACGTGAAACCATTTACTTATTTACTTCAATTACAATAAAGATTTCTCGGAATGTTCTCTTATAATATTCCATTTCCCATGAAAATTTCATTCCATTAGGGGAAACAGAAGTGCAAATATGCAACGCCATGATTGAAATGGTTCGCTGCCAAGGATGATCCATGCATGAGTAAACCTTGCATCTACGTATCTGCATAAAAAGGAGTATTTTTCAGTCTGTATACTATATGTTATACTATGCATGAGTCTGGCTTCTCTTGTCGTCTCCTGGCTTCCATCTGGGCGGTAATCACACCTTAAGTGCATGCATGGATGCATACCGTACATGCGTGCGTGCACACACATATAAACATGCACACACACTCGTGTGGTGTAGTGGTGGCAGCCTCTGGAGGGCTGGGTGGTTATGTGTTATGTAAGTAGCTCAGGAGGAGCAAGGAGGAGGGGGGCTTCTCCCACACTGATTACACTCCAGCTCATCGCCTCAGGGCTCCGCAATGAGCCCTGTGTGACTGATAGTAGATATCTATGTGTATGTGTGTGTGTGTGTCCGAAAATGTTAAAAAGAGAGAAAGACAGAGAGAGAAGGGAAAGAGTATATCGTGTGAGGGTTTAAATCTTCACAGCATAGGTGTGAAGAGATACGTCCCCTTTTTTCTGCTCGTGGGTGTGGGTACATCTATGTGTGTGTGTGTATATGTTTGCATTTGATACCTAAGGTATCAAATGGTAAATTTACAGTATGGCATATGCATAGACAATGACAAGAAAAGTAGGGTTTAAATATGATATATATATATAACACCTTAACAAAATGTTTCTGAATTGTGTCTGAATTGTGTCTGCTTATATGCTTATAAGCTTAAGTGCTTGTTAGGTTGAGTATGAACATATTTTAGAATTGCAGTTGACTGGGCAGCCATCGTGGTTGCCCATACCGCTTGGAGTTCGCCTGCTTGGAGTGATTTTTTACGGACGTATATATACTGTATGTATATATAACTACCTAGGGATGAAATAAAGCATTAAATTTTTTTTCTAAGTGTCTTTTTCCAGAGCCCTCCATGTACTGTGTCACATGAAACATGACTGGGAAGCATAATGCCTGTGCGTTTGTGCAGGCAAGTTAGCTACGGTTGGGATTTGAGGGGGTTGTTCTATAAATACACTATCTAGCGAGAGGAGAATCTAGGCTGCACAAACACACACATATACACACAGACACACACACGCACACACAATCCACACACACACATACACACGTGCCAACATGCGTCTCTGCCCCTATGCATAATATAAACCTGAGAAGACAAGCAGGCGAAAACAAGAGCAATGAACAGATGAGAGCTACCACTCTGCACCGAGAAGAGAACGCCTGTACATAATCACGTAGCTGAAAAGCCATTAAAGAGATGAAGAAAAGACAGAAATTACTGAATTAAGCTAAGTAGCATAAAAAGTTATGTAATGATTCATATAATCCTAATCGCCCTATCTATCTATGAGCTTGGAAGTCAAATCTGAAGAGTGTGCGCGACGCATCCCTTCACATGAGAGGGAGTCGTGCTGTTGACATAGCATATGCTGACATGCTCTCCATTGGACGTCGTCTACAGGGAAATCTAAGAGTGCCCTCCTCTCTTAGTCGGCGCTGAAGAGATAGCATGTTAAGCGCTGGATGGAGAGACAGAGGAGTGATGTTTCCTGACAATCACACGCATCGGACAAGACAAACACGATCAGTCTGTTAGCAGCCACTCGGTTACCCGACACCACGGGCCGCAGGGCCGAGGGTGTGATTCTTTTCCGGGTCCTGCAGGACGACAGCCGCTGTGATGACTTGACGGCAAGAAACTCTGGCGATCCAAGTCCACTTACCCATGGTCCGATCCTCCCAAGCGTTGAAGCTGATGTTGCGGTATTGATTGCACATCCTCTCTAATTCAATTTCTATTGAATGAACTTATGGTGTAATGTCTAAAACACAGTTAGCAAAATGTTCCTTACAGGAAGAAATAAAACGCTATATAACATCGCATGCACCTGGTTCTTGTCTGAATCACTGGTGTTATTTATTCAAGGTCCTCTTTGGGTTTTTACTTGGATCACCAGCAGTGGGAGGCGGAATGTAAAATCCTGCTCATGTAACAAACAAATAAGAAAGCCATTCCATCCCAGGGGGCAATGCACGTCCCTTTCAAGTTATCACTCGAAGAAGCAATTAACATTGTGAGGAGACTGGGATGCTTCACAAGCAAAATTTACACGGTCCTGTTGTCGCTATCTTTGATCTGTCTATGAATGCACAAATACCTCCTACATACTTGCAAATGACCGCACCTGGCGGAGCGGTGTGATTAAGACCGTCTAATGTCTAATGTGAATCGCTGATTTGGATTCCTTGATGGGACGACAAGGTAGTGGGAGTGAGAATTTCAATTGTTGCTGTAACTGAGATGAGATTCTTCACACAGCCCTCACACATACTGTAGAATTGTGCCGTTTTCAAAAGCTTTATGATGCTCTGGGTCAGCTAGGAACAGCACTGATGCCACAGGCATTGGTCCAGCGTCTTGCCTAAGAACAGAAAATTGCCCTTTTCCACACGGATGATTTACCCCACATGGTACACTTAACTTTCTATTCATCTTAAACCTTGGGAAATAGTTGCACAAGTAAAAGCTAACGAGGATATGGTACGATACCGCACAAAACTGTTCAAAAACATTGCTGTCTTACTGTGTTGGCCTCATTAACACTATAATCTTTTTTTGCTTTATAAGATGTTAGACTCCCTTCACCAGACACGCGTTTACTCACGAGCTGACTCTGCCAGTTTGAGCTAAACAGGTCACTGTACTGTACCATGGAGTTCTGAGCTGCTTGACATTTTATTTTTTAAAGCAGGGGGAGAATAACCAGTTAGATCTATTAGCTAACTAGATCTTGGGCCATCGGATGGGCCGTCAAAAAGAGAACATCTACCCAAAAAGCACATGTACCGGTAGATTGGGGAGATGATTCTCAGGGCAATCAGAGGTATTTAACAATCCTTCACATTACAGGGAGCCTTCTGATTCAATTTCATTAGCAGAAACATTGTTTAATGTCGCTTTAAAGATCTCCAAATTTAAAAAACAAATCTATTTAAAAAAAAGAAAAAAAAAGAAAAAGGAAAAAAGCTATTTACAGGTATTAATAGAGTCAACTGCAGGTAATATTTATATGTTGAGCAACCTCCTCCATTTATCCATATGCTTGGATACTTGACCTTCTCATCAGTATTCTGCATGACAATTCAGCAATAAAACACCAACAATAATATTATTATTATTATTATTATTATTATTATTATTATTATTAATAATAATAATAATAATAATAGTAATATATAAGCAGCTCTGTTTTTATCATAGCAGGTACCCAAAATGTTTTTATTCCCCGTGGAAGGACAAACTA
>OMKR01050661.1:0-11501 GCA_900302355.1 Cyttopsis rosea
CAATCCAACGACTCCTGTCTAACTGGATTATGCTTTGAAAATAGAACAGGTTTCCATTTGAGGGAGAGAGGGCGGCTCACCTGTGAGTGACGGAGGAGCTCCGATTCGTTTTGGAAGGAAGAAGTGAGGAGGCAGATATTGTAGCGCAAGCGTAACATTACCTGAGCCTATGTGACTTAAAGGCTCTTTATTTCTGTTGTACCTTGAGGATGAATCAATGGATGGCTAGATAGATGGATAGTCGGCTGGATGCCTAACACAATTGTGTAACGTGGTGTAAAAATGCAAATTAGAGACATCGAAAAATGGTTCAAACTAAGTTATTTGTAACATGTGTGGGGGGGGCGGTACTCCTGTCCTGTACTTTATAGGACAGGAGGCATTACTTAAAAGCCACACCCATCATTTTTTGCATTTTTTTCAAAACCTGTTAGTTTTGGATGTTTGGTGACTTCTCAAAGAGAGACCATAACTGTCCTGTGGTGCATGCATTTGTATTGAAGAGAAATGTGAGATGTAGTAGTATACTGTGTGTTTAGTGCCAACCAAAGGGTATATAAAGAACACTTTCTTGGAATACTGGTCCACACATATCATTCGTGCTAATAGTGGGATTAAACACAGTTGGGTTGTGCACCTAAACCTTACATAACTCTCTAATATGATTTACCAGACCTCAGGATTACCCGGTTTAACACACTGTAGCTGTCCCGATGGCATTATGCAACACCCAGGCACATGTACACAGAAACATGTACGCACAATCAAAAACGATTCAATAGAACGAGAGTAAATAAAGAATATATCTGGCGGTGAGGCTACGATTATGCAAATCTGAAATCGCTTCTCTTTTTAGGTCCCTATATGGTCAAACCGATTCAAATTGCACTTGTTCCAATCCCATGCTCCCAAATAAAGCTCCAAGTAAGCAGGTATGTCTAAAGCCAGGAGTGGGAAATTTGCCTTACATCTAAAATAACTTGCCTTTGTAATAATTCCCTTAAAAAACGGTTCTATAATTTGGCGTAATGGAGGTATTATGGGAACGTTGGGAATGTTTTCAATGGGGGTTTTGGTAAATTGTCGCATTGTTAAAAAAAGGGGGGGGGACTTTTTGCCAGGCTTGCTCTCTTTCCCCAATTTTCTTGGACATAACTAAGGTCCCTTAAAACCTTCATGGTGGTAATGATGCTTTTATTGTTGTATAACAACTACCAATTAAATGTGGCACCTTCATTAATACATCTCAGAGGTTAACCATTTTCTTTACATACAATTGCTGGGATAAGATTTGTTGGTACTTTGTTCATCTCCAGGTTGAAATTAGAAGAAACTGAGTCCACAACAGGCTCTAGCAAGGTCTCGCTGGTGTAGAATATTAGTACCGTTGGTAATCAGTATTATTGCTCAATCTGATCACCATGATGAAAACGGACAGGATATGTACTTGCGTAAACGAGGAAGTTTATTGTCATCACATGAGAGGAAGTTAGTTGTTATTACATGACACAGCGTCGCATAACAAAACATTAAAACATTTTTTTTCCCAAATGACAACAGAGAATTGGGGGGGGGAAATGCTCCTGATATTGGCCTAAATCAAAATGGGAAAAACATGGAAAGAAAAGCATACAGATCTCTATCCTTGTTTCCAAAACCAATACAAATGCATTTGTTTTGTGTGTGTTTGCCGAGCCTTTAGTGGCGATGGTATACTATACAGTTGATTATGATGGAACATTTTTTATCCTAGAGCCCATCCTTCCCAGTTCAGTGACTCATTGACTATGACCTATTTAGATGAAGTGCAATTTTTCCATTAAAATCGTGGAGCCTCAAATTAGATGCTGCACTGCATGCGTTGACCGCACTGAGTAGTTGTGTTGTATTTTGCCAAACCAATCATCACATCAAATCACAATCATATTAAATTATCATTAATCGCTCAGTGATCAATAAGCTTATAAATGTACTTTGTACCAGGTGGATGGATAGGTCTGGGAAAGATATGCTTTCTTTTCCTGCCTCTCAAGTGGTGCCGGTGGTGTAATGATGGTAACCTTTCCTTTTTTCATTTTGTTTATATAATATTTTTTTGTTTTTTAACTGTGCTGTCAGGAGCTGGGGCGTACAAGAAAGGGTATTTGTATGCCATTGCATCCAAGACGGAGCTAATCTGCTCGTAGAGTTCCAATTCCCAACCTGCAATGCCAATCGTTAATAATCATCAAAAACCACTTGCAATAAGTCAGTCCTTTGGAAGACCTGTGGAATGTGCAGAGTATAAAGTAATCATTTCTGCTTCTTCATACAGATAGTCTGGTGCTCAAATGTGCTCTTCCAATATCTTGGAAATAACCAGAACAAATTGCAATTATTTTTAAAAGATATATTTATAGATGGCAACACAATCTGAGGCATCGTCAATTAACTGAAGACACCTTTGAACACTGAGTCATTTCTTTATTTTTGGAATTGTGAATAAACATTGTGGAAACATGGGTGTGAAAGCAACCTTAGTTATACTATAAAAAAGACTGTGTGTATGTATGTATGTATGTATATATATATATTTCATTTGTGATCTATACAAGTCTATGAATAGAGGCAGTTGATGGTTATTCATTGATTCACTCATTCAAGAATCCAGGCAGCCAAGTAGCCTGACAGGCATCCAGCCAACCCGGAGAAACTTGCTTCCCAGTCCTTTGTGTGTCCAGTGTCCAAATATCCTCCACTATTTGTCTCAACTGAAGGCATGAGTTAGTAAACGTTGTATATTTTACTTCGTCGTGCAATCATTTAATTCGATAAGTGGGCTAATACGCAACCCTCCCCTCCAATTCAGACAATGCTGGCAGCCATTCAGTAAACCAGCCACCTAGTCAAACTGGTTAATACCACTTAATACTTTGCCTAATTTGTGTGTTGCCTCTAAGGCAGATCAGTAGCTAATCTATACAAGCAAGCGCACTGGTATCTCCCTGTATCTCGACTTCCATCTCACTCACACTAGTGGAAAGAGCAGTTTTACTGATGACAATACAAAAGTTCTTCAAACAAGAGGTCTCCTCCCGTTCCGTGCAGTTCAGTGGACACTTTTGAGCGTCAGCATCTGCACAACGTGCCCACATATCCAGTTCAGGTATTCAGCCTATTTTTCTTCTAGTTCGACTGCTTTTACATTGTCCAGGTGTGTGCGGTAAAGCCATTTTCTAAACATGGATCGTCTCATGCAACCGTAATGACCTTTATCTCCATCAAAGCTGCACACCAGCTATTCTGGAGAGGTAGAAGTAGGAGACCCACTGACAGTATTTATCCACCAAATTCCTGTTGAGGACAGGAGCTGTAGGCTGAGCACCTTCATTCACTCTGTCTTGTGTATATTTACCTGCAGCCACAGGAAAGATACAAGGAACGGCAGTGGAACAGGCTGATGCATTTTCTTTTTTCTTCAGGCTCCAGTAGCACCGGCTCTCCAGCATGGGTGCCCGCCTGCGATTCATCATGGCAGGGCAACCCCTCCGCTCCCGTCAACGGTAACCGCGGGAGACGCCACAGCACAGCATCTGACAGTGGAGACACTGGCATCGGAACCTCCTGCTCAGACAGCGTGGAAGGTAGCTGTGCTTTTCTAATTCTGTTCCCTCCGGGTAAACTTTTATTTTCTAGGGTGGCATGGTTCAACGGATATGGTATGATGCGGTTGTGCTACAAGTTTTTTGAAAACCAAAAACCAAACTGCCATTGTTTCCTCTACCGTAGCCATTAACCACTAATTCACCAATTGTAAAAAATAAACAAACGCCTGCTAATTTCCCCATCAACAGAGAAATATTAAAAGAGCAGTGTATGCAACAAATTAGAATTTTCTGTAGTATAGAATTACAGGTTCATACTTATGTATTTTGGCCGTCAAATGCAACTTTGGCACGGTGTTGACAAAATGCAATGCTGGATGTCAAACACTGACACATAGTTAGTCTAACTGACACATGGATAATCCAACATCTAACATTCCCAAGTGCTTTACATTCAAGGATGAGAGCGAGATTACTCGTAATTTAATTTATTAAATACTGTGCTCTTTTAAATAACATACATACCACACAGTAAACCTGACTAATGCCAAGCACTGAAAATCTTTTACAACCCACACCCCTCCCCCGGCAACAACATTCCTACTAATGCAACTCCTCAGGCCCACACAATATCAAACTATAGCAAAAGCTGAAAACAAGTCTCATTCTTTCCTGTACTCAGTAGCTGTTGGCTTGTTATGTGTCTCCCTGCCCTGCTATCAGTCTGGGCTCTGGTCTGGTTTATTTGAGGTTACTCGAGTGCAGTGTGCACACCCTGGCTTTAACTAGAGAGATATAACTGGGCGGATTCCACAGTCGTTACCTTCAAAACACCCAGTTGCCCCATGGTCGTTAAAACAACTGCCACTTCCTCTACCCCCTCTTGCTTTCCAACTCTCTCTTACTGTGCTTGCTTATGTCTTCCTCCATTTTATTTTTATCCTCGCAAGTTAACTCACCTCCTTCTCATTCTATCCTAAAGAGGATATTAGCAAGATTCTGGAGTAGATTGTGTAACTTGAGTAATCAGCCCATTATTGCCTTTCCAAATCCACATTAAGACCCAAGGTTGGCTGTAATCCACCAAACAGGGGAGTCTGACTTAGTCTGGCTCCCTGCTCGGGCCGAGGCCACTTATATCCTCATCCTATTAAAATCCCCTCTCCAACCCCAATGTGACAGCAAGTATTCAAGTTGGTCATAACTTTAGAGAAACTAGCACAGTGGATGTCAGATGATGTGTCGATGTCCTTGCTGTAGTCCTTATATCCACAGAGCACCACCCTAAAATTTTCCAACTGTGGTTTCTGCCTGGGGCTGCTCGCATGCAACAAAGCCCGACACTGCCCCGCCGTGTGTGTGTATGTGTGTGTCCATCCATGTGTGTGTAGATATGTGTGCCAGCGCTCTGTGTGCCAGCTTGAATATCTGTCTTCTCAAGACTCCACAGCATAACCTACTGACCCAGTAAAGGGAGATGACAACGGAAGTGCTTTCTAATACACTTGTGTATTAGAAAGGTGGAGGCTGTGTCGGTCATTTTAGTGAAACACAGTACTTAAAATGAGGGTCCACCTACTGAACGGTGTAAGAGGGAACTCTCCATCAGTGTATTCTGAATAATTAAGGGGTCCACACATGACAAGAATCAGCGCACTGGGCAACACAGAGTAGGGTGCTGGTGTGTTACATCCAAAATTATGTACAAATGATGTCCTTTTTGAATGACATCTCCCCATTTACACTCATATTCACTAACTTGATCATGGTTATTTTGGGTGCAATTATAATCAATATATCATTCAACATATTTCAGAAGTATTGTCATTTATTGTAGAACTTGCTCTCTGCCAATGGTGCGTTCTGATCGGAAGCACTCCTGTAAGTCCTCATTAAATGAGTGGAAGTTCAAACCGCCTTGCTCAAGGGCATCGGAAGGTGTGTGTATCTGGCGTGCCTGTCTGCATGTCTTGTAGAGCGGGAGGAAACCCACGTGAACATGGTGAGGACTTGCAAACTCCACACAAAAAGGCTCCAGTCGGGGTTGAACCCAGAACCCTCTTGCTTTTGAGGCTAAAGTGCTAACAGCGCTGAATATTTAAATTTAGTGACTTCTCCAAATGACTCCTGACTATTTTTTGAAAACATTTTATCTCAGGGGCTATATACTGGGGGTTGTATAATATGATTTTAATAAACAAACTTTGGCAGCAATTAATATGATTTTTGTCTTGACATGTAGAGTAGAGGAGGCCAGTTGATACCAGTATCTTAATATTGTTATGCTCTGTAGAACACTTTATCCCATATTCATAATAAATGTAGTCACAGTATTCATATCTATACAGTTAGTACCAGCTTCCGGCTGTTGCTCGGATTTTATTGTGACAATGAATAATTTTTCTCACAGTGGACACATACTGTATGAACCTCATTCCTATAATGCAACTTTGCTCTAAACAAAGACCCATTTATCCACCAAAAGGGCTTTGGTGGTGTTAGTATTGGATGTTTCCCATGCGAAACACTGCAATTTCTCTGCTTTTGAACTTGGGATAACCTGGGTCTGAACTGATACCTGAGGCTTTTACCTCTGAGTACCAACTGGCTTGTGTTTATTCAAGTGATGGATCCCTGTGACCTAGCCACAGCAGAGGAAGAGACCAAGAAAAAGAAATGAAAGAGAAACCGAGTGAAAGAGGTTTGCTAAGAACTAGGACACCCTCTCCTGATATTGCTTTGTCTTTCTGTGAACGGGAATAGGGTTTGGGATTGTTTTAGCAAAGGATGATCGTTGAATTATTCACAGGGAGAAAATAGGATGGATGACTGGATGAAAGAGATTCCCCCCGTTTTTTAGGCATTGTGATGGGAACCTATTAATCAAAAGACAAGCCAAAAATAGAAAAGGATAATTAGATGGTTGATTCTATGTAAATAAGTTATCCATCCAAATAGGAAAAAAAAACAGTGGAATGAACAACAGCTCTGACATGCTTCAGGATACATGGACTTATTTACTCATTCCTTGTTTCCTGCACAATGTTGCCACCTCAGCCTTGCTTTTCATCACTTAGTAGCTGTGAAATGTAATAATAACAACCTTTATTTGTACAGCACCTTTCATACACAACATGTAACTCAAAGTGCTTTACATTAAACGAAGGCCATCAAATATCTGGCCCAAAAATAAGGCCCATAGTTGCCGTGAAGGGGATGGGCATTAATTGCCATCCTCCATCCAGGTTCCTCAAGTAGGAAGAACAGAAGAATAAACTTAATTTGGATCATGTCTCTGAACACCTTTGCCAGTGTACTCTATGCAAAGTGTCATAACCAAGCGTGGACACCAACACCAATAACCAGAGCAGACACGTGGAGGTCACCGAAGCTTTCGCCAACTGTTTTGCGACTCACGCTTCCATAACCCGTTGCATACAAACCCCAACCATGTTCTTAAAAGTTTTGTTTTGCAGTTAGGCTGCTGGCACTTCAGTTAGCTGGTGGGACCCCTTTGTGTGTATCTCTGTTAAAGATGAATCAAAGCAAGCTTACTCTTGTTGGAGACAAAGGCATCGGACAGAATCTTTCCAGGTAAGATTCTTCTGTGTGTAGGGCTCAGCTAGTACGGTTTGACAGCCCATTATTTAGACTTTCCACAGCAGGCGTTCTCTCCAGTAGCACAGCGCTTGATTTTGCTGTGCTGGTTAGACCATCTGTAATGATGAGACTTGGGAACGTTTGTCATTTATCGAGCTGGCGTCAAGCAGGCAACATTCTACCCAATTACTGATGAATATGTTATGCTTTTGCCTCGTTTGACTATCTGCCATTTTGTGTTGTAATTTCTTATTACATTACGTCATTAAGCAGATGTTTTTGTCCAAAGCGACTTACAACTTATTCATAACATCACAGAATCATATAATGCCCCCCTCCCCTACCGTTCTTAGTTAATAATAATAATAATGTAATGACAGCGATTAGGGTACATTTTTTGTTCTCTACAGCCTAATTAGATAACATGGCCGAGTTCTGCTTGATTAGAGAACACAGTGTTTTAGCCCGAGACCCTGGGGGTACCCGGCTACGAAATCAAGGTCAGCCATTTCCTGTCCCACATTAAGCTGCGTCTGAGGCTGGAATCCCCTCTACGACTATTCGTGAATAGATGTGCCAAAAAAGAATAACCAGATGGTTGCTTCAACTTGGACACGGTCCTGGTTCATGTAAATGTAGGTTATGTGATTATTAAATGCGTTTTTGGATTAAATTCCAATAGAGTGCTTGTAAATGTGCCTCTCTGTGTTTTGTGAGCGGTCACTTCCAACGGTTGGCGTCCAGTCCGGCCTGGTGTTTGCAATGGCTTGACTGAAACCCTCAGAATTGGGTGAACAGTATTGATGTTAATATAGGTCAACTGTGTGCGTGGACATATAGAGCTAGACTGTAGACACTAGTTACTCAACAGGCGGCCCGCAGGCTGCATCCGGCCCACAAGCCTTTATTTTGTGGCCCACAACATATCTGGTTATGAGTAGATCGTTGCACCTTTATTGTTCATGGCGACAAAGAAAAGGAAAGAGGGTTTTCAATAGTGATGGGCTTCCTTCAATTAATGGCTTTTTCAACAACATATGAGGTTGATCGCAATAGTGAATGTAATGCGTTCAGGGTATCCTGATATCTGGACAAATATATTTAAACGCCTTTTTGATTTATAAATTTTTTTTGTGGTGGAAAGTAACATTTTTAACAAATACATTTTTCAAGTACTAGTTTTTGTTTTGTTTCCTGATCCGTCAAAAGGGACACCCCGAAATTCCGCTGACTAACCCTCAATTCCGAACTGATTGTCTGTGCGATGCTCAGCTGTGCGATGCTCTGCATTATTCACGTTCCCCCTTCTCGTGAATGATGCACGCCTCTTCAAGAGGCTCGGACTGAGAGATATATCCTCCACATAGGAACTATTATACCATGCGTGACGTTGCTCTCCATTCAGTTTGTTTTGCCACCTGGCAAGCGGGCGACTGGATTTTTCATCTTGACTGGCATGTAGGCTCCTTACTGTTTTCATGCTTGTCAAACGGTGGGTGGCTGAGATTCTTTGTCCCCATTTAAAAAGCACTGGTTTTATCCACTAGATGCAGACGTTTTTTTTATGGCATATTTTACACCACATCTCGGTCCACTCATCGTCCACAATGTGCGAACCGAGATGTGGTGTAAGCCACGGTACTTCTTGGAGCCACTTTTCAGAGAAAAGTCGATTCTTCCACTCGGCTCGGTCTCTCGTTTCTTTGCAGGTGGCGGAATGCCAAAGTAATTATTCAAAGTAGTCTGCTGGTTTTTGAACATTTTGTAACTTGTAACTTAAATATTGGGGACAGACATTGCTTTGGTAGTTGGTGCGCAAGTGCGAGTCCTGAAACAATTTCACCTGCGCGTTTCTGATTTTGATCGCGCATGCGCACCAGTTATATGCACCCCTGATCATAATGGTGACACCTTGTCTTTCCAATTGAACATGCTTGTCAAGATAGTTTAGTGGGTAGTCTAGTTGTCAGAAAGCCATACCAGCCATACCAAGGACATACCACTGCTGAGGTCATCCCTGTGGTGTGTGTGTGTGTGTGTGTGTGTGTGTGTGTGTGGAGGTAACATGACCCCCTCGACTGGTCTGAGTGCCTCCTGTCTACGGCTCAATTAACCACTTGTGTAATGTCTCCCGGTTTCTGGCTACTCCCGGTGGTAGCTAGGGTTGCAGTGTCTGGGAATAACTAAAAATGTCTAAGGATGCATCCGTCTGATACAAGGCTAAATTAGAGTATTGAGCCTGAGAATATATTCAACACATACATCCAATGCCAATCGAACATGATGCATTGAAATCTGTTTATCGCTAATGACGACAAATTAGTTATAACAGTCACACTTTGACTCACACTCAATCACTATTGAAAAAATTATCCACCCATCTTTATTTAAAATATACCCTCATTACTTTCAATCCCATACCTTCACTCGAAAGTCAGGTTTTAGACATTTAGAAGATGATTATTTTGCTTCATAAAAAGCACAAAAAAGATCTTGCGCTCACACACACGCACACACACACACACACACACACACACACACACAAAACCCACTGAGCTAATATTGACCCCTCCCTTTTGGAACGAGCAGGCCAGTAAATCCATTCAGGGACTGACACAGATCCAGGAGAGAGGCCCCGATGATCTCATTTAGGTTCCCCCGTTCCCAGTTTAGTTTTGAAAGACCACAGCACCAATTTTTCTCGTCAAGAGCACCAAAAGAAGGTCTTCTGTGGGTGGAGTAATCTGTCTCCACAGCGCTGCTATCAGTGCCAGCACATTCATCCTGTATGTGCTGTCACTGATATTCAAAGGTGCTTTTGGAATATGAACATCTGAGCATTCTGCAGCTGCAACCCCCCTCGCTTCACACAGACAGACTTCTTTGCCTCGTCCATAAATTTATCTGCACACTTCAGATTAGAGAATATTTAGTCCTTGTCCTGGCTAATTGAACACAAATTCTGTTGGTGTTTGATGGCACATAAAATTGATGGTCTTTCTTTCGTCCCACTTTTGCATCCGTTTGTTTTGTTGTGCATTGTTTGTGCATGCTCACCGGAGGACTATCTATTGAACTATCGGTTATAGGTGACATTTTGACAATAATCTGTGCAGTCCTTTCAAAAATGTTCAGCGATATTACAAGATAACAATAACCAAAACCCCCAAGGTGATATCCAGTCTCTCATCATAAGGCATATATGGCTGTAGTTACATCGAAAAATTATGAAGCAATTTGTCTTTGTTCACATTATTACTGTTTGGCTGATTCCAGATGCAGACAAAGGTCTTCGAAACAGCAAAATAGAGCAAAACTTTGTTTCATTTGCAGACCCGGAGTTGTGTTCCTCAGACATTCGAGAATAATCAGATCTTGTGTTTTAACAAGATACATCTCTTTTTAATGGCCTGGCAGGCGCTCGCTGAATCACGGGTCTTGGCAGCCTGCTTTGAGTCAAAATAGATGAGCAGGACACCCCCGACCCCCCCCCGGAAAGCCTCATCTCATTAGGGCAATCATTTCAGGATGGGGGCGGGGGTGTAATAACATTTCGGGGGGAGGCTGTGGGTAAGGGGTCATAATTGTGCGTATTTGCTGTTTGTGTGTAACAGCAAATCTGTAGTGACTAGGAGGGTAGCAGCTGTTCAAGGATGACTAAAACAATTTAAATTCACAGACAACCCCCACCCCCACACTGGGTTACTGACTGTGATGTTTCGGGTTAATGACTTCACTGCAGTTAAGGAGAAAGGAAACCTTATCTGAGATCCTGTCATTTTTGTTATACTGGAGATCTGTGTTCAGTTAACAACGTGACAGTTAAAATGAACATAAGAAAAAAAGAATTGACAGCATTTTTGACAGCACTGTCTCGAGTTAAACACGTCACGCACAAACAAATGCAGTCAAAGTTTCACCCGATGTTCTCGACAGGAGCGAGAACAGGTGATTCCAATATGTTCTTTGTTTATACCGAAGTTACTTAAAAATAGGTTTGCGACGAACAAAAAAAGACTATTACACTTGGGGCAAAAGCAGCAGCATGGTCCTAATCATTCTCCTGTTTTGATGCTGAGAGAAAGATGTTGTTGATGAATGTAGCCTAAAAGTCTGCATGGAAGGCCGCCTGTTCAAACTCATATCCATGTTTTTGTGAGCCCTGTAATCCCCATTCAGCCATGTCTGAAGCAGATGGTGAGCTGATGACTTGTTCGCTGGCCCTTGTGTCGTATGTTAATCCTGTGAGGAGTGCCAGACCAACGTTGTTAGCTTTAATGAGGAGGGGTGTGCATTAATGTATGTGGGGGGGGCTGG
>OMKR01050662.1:0-10996 GCA_900302355.1 Cyttopsis rosea
TAAAAATGGAAGGTTGAGAGTAGGGGTTCGGCTGGGGGCGAGGGGGGGGTTAGTAAACCGTCATTACCTAACGCTGCCAATTCAACAGAACGGGAAGAAAAGATATGGCATTTGAGGATTTTCAGAAGGAATTCAATCTGTGTCTGGAATTTCATGTATTAAAAGAAAGAAAGACCAACACATCACGGAAGACAAGACTCAAACAGGAAGTGGCGAATATTAAGAAGGGCTTACAACTGCCAGATGCTTGATTTCTTCTTCTCTGTGAGGGTCGGGTTTTCCCTGGAGGCCCTGAGAAAGGAGGACAAGATGATTTCACATTATCTTTCCTGAGCAAAAGCAGAACACTGGTTGAGCAGAGGATTTTGGGCTTTTCTGCCATTTGTCCACAAGCCTCCATTTAAGCACAATAATCATTCTCACATCATAATCATGTAATCATTAAGATTATTAAGCTATTTGTCAAACTGCCATTAGCATATTGTAGATTTAAATGTTTTCAATTATAATGTCTCAAGATTTTAAATGAATTTAGACAATGTGGTAGATTTTACAATATAATGATGTTATTATTACACAATAAGATATGGACTTATTTTAAAAGAATACATTCTTATTTTTTAATTAAAACAGCTGAAAATAAACTATTAAAAAAAAGAAGAAGCTTCTTGCCTGATCATCTCCGTCCACCGCACCGCCTCCTGCAGCTCCATCAGCCGCTCCTTGTACTGGTTCCTCTCCATCAGGACCCGGGCCATCTCCACCCGGGTGAAGCGCTTCCTCTGGGCCGTGGGAACGTCGCTCTGGGGCGCAAAGCGCAAATAACACAAAAGGATTGATCCTCAGGTACTATTTCCATTTAGGGATTTGACGGTTGACAGTAGAATAAAAGGCATCGGGTGCACGGTCAGAAAAATAAAATAAAAACAAATGATAACTCAAAGTGTAATGAGAGATTAGACATTACAGGATATACTGTATGTGCAGAATCATATACAGAACATGAACGTTATTATTTTTTTGCTCTATAAGGTACTTAAAGTGGTAATCTGTAAGATTATTTGATTTAGAAAATCTCATATTTGATACTTTATCTAGCCGGCACATTTTATGAAACAGCCATTCAAGATGCTCTGCATGTGCTCCTCTACAGTACATGCTGCTTCCATTGTCGGTGGCGGGGTCCGCCACGCGCCAGAAGTGCTGGGCAGCCGCGGTGAATTCAGAAACGTGAAGACGAGGGCAAACCTGTGTGTTAAAAAAACCGAGGCAGTTTTGAATGGAACGTGTTCCGACTTACATCTTCTTCATCTTTAGACTTCTGCTTCACTTCCTCCATCTCCAGTCGAAGTCTGAAAAAAATCAATGATTCATAGAAGCATTGTTGCTACGGTAAAATACACATTATGTTCAATTATGTGATTTGAAACAAGATAATGTCTAGTCCGGTTGCAGAAAATGGCTTTGTTGGAAGTTAAGTCTATTGAACTTCACGACCAGTTCACTTCTCAATTCCCTAAATTGTTTTTTCAGAATGATAACCATGCAGCGTTGGCATGGCTTTCCATTGCAACGCCCCCTATCTACCACAATTCCACCACTGTACTTTTTCAGCTCCTCGTCCAGCTCTTTGTTCTTCTCCTCCTGCTTGGTCTTGGCCAGCAACAGGGCCTGGAGCTCGCCCTGCAGGACCTCCTTCTCGCAGGTCAGCTCATCGACTCGCGCGATCAGGTCGTTCTTCACCACGTTCAGAGCATTCCTGTGGGGGTGAGGAGGAGAAACTATTCCTTTTAGACACGACGTGGTCCTGAAGCCCGGCTTAACTTTCCTGAACGGAAGAATCTGCCAATTTAAGGAGGGAATTTCTCATGCCATTGCAGAAAGAAATGTCTGAAATGATGCTAATAAATACTAACATTGCAGTGTTCCCCCCTCCACTGCCATTAACGGACGGGATGTCCACTAATCATGAATATCTGCCCACTAATCGTGACATTATGATAGTGGCATAAAACAGTCAGAAAAGACAATTTAATTGTTAATCACAATTATTTGTATGACAATTAATTGTGTACTATAATATCATGATGGTCAAAGTCGTGGGGACCAGGTCAGTACTTACTTTGTCTCTAGCAGCTGTGTGTTCTCCTGAATCAGATTCTCAACTTCCCGTCCCATACCTTCACAGGGATATGAAATAGTTTTTTCAATACGTTACCAAAAATGACCCGAACACAGACAATTAATAGAGACGACTACAAAACATGCTGCAGGTTTATAGGAGTGAAGAGAGAAAACACAAAGTTTGAAATATGTACTTAAAGAGATACACAGCACAGCAAACACACAACGGTCTAGGGCTGATTCTCTGATACAAGTCAGTTCTATGGTTTCCATTTCTCAATCGATTCGAAAATTGTGATATTGATATCTTTCTTTGGAAGTTATGCAACCATTTTGACAAATGAATTTAAATATTTAACTTCTATATTAGAAGGAAATATTTCCCTTATGCAATCGGAAAGGTGACACTCAGCCCTAGAAGCGACCACGACACACACTCCCACAGAACACGGCACATGACGGACAGAGGGGGCAGTGGAGGACAATGGGAGATCTTACCAAGCAAACTAAGGTCTGAGCAAACCATGCAATCCATGTCAAGCAGAAAGAGAGAGAGAGAGAGAGAGAGAGAGAGAGGTGGAGAGAGGATGAGACAGTGGAATGGACAGAACCAGCTCAGCCGTCGACTCCATGAGCGATGGAGAGCAGAAGCTACTGGATCTGAGATCAAATACATGTGACAGAGCAGCGAAGGAAGGAAAATAAAAATGACAAGTGGGAACAAAAATAAATAAATAGATCAAAGCTGTAAAAAAGAAGAAGAATTAGGCCACGTGCGCGCAAAGAGACGCCTCGACAGGTTATTCTAGTTCAAAAAAAGCATTTTGTGACGGCCTTCAAACGCTCTTCAGTGTCTATGCAACCAGGAGTTTTGAGTGTTAGTCACGAGGCGGCGGAAAATCTACCATGCGTCACCTGCATCGAAATAAAACAAACAAGAAGTAGAAGAGGAAGAAGAAGAGGAACTATGAAGCGTAGGAATGAGAGAATGTGGGAGAAGGTGGAGAGCATCGAGTAGAGGTCAATAAAAGGTCAATAAAATAAATAAATAAAAACAGGTAATTTGGGAAAGGTCTGAGGTCATACACACCAGAGTACTCCACTGGGATTATGGGTAAAAGCCAGAGGATGGGACACAGGAGAGAGAGGAAGGGGTTAACATGGGCAGGAGGCTCACGTAGCATTAGCATAATAGCTTGTCCTAAGCTTCAATCTTAGCATTGCAGCTAACAGTAGACGGTGGAACCTCATTTAAATTTTTAGCAAAAACCTATTCAGGTTATTTTTTAGCCATCCATTCATCCATCCACCTTATTCATCCATCTATTCATCCATCCATCCATCTATTAATTCATCAATCCATCCATCAATGTATATATCCATCTTCCATCTATCCATCATCATCCATCATTCCTTCCATTATTCACCAAAGGTGGGTATTCATTTGTTCACCAATTTAACCTGGGGAAACCCTCGAGTGAATGAAGATGAGTCCAAATAAAGGAGTTAAATGGCTGTGGAGGTCGTCGCTAACACACCAACCTCACAGCATGGTTTATGTGAGTTAGTGAAGAGATTCAATGGAGAAACGGACGCTAGGGAAATACATTTCTCATATTTATGAGATATGGATGGACATAAGATTAAGGGGTAGTATGAGAACAACTTATTTCACAGCATTTATAATTATATAGTTGGTCACAAAATATTTTTCAATCAATAAATTTAATCAACCTTATTAAAGCTCATACATGTTTTTGTTGGGGAAACATTATTGTTGCAGTAAACAGGAGTGGCAGCTAAATGGCTCCGTGCAACGCTGCGCCACATGCTTTGAAGGGACACACACACAAAGTTTTTGGGGGAAATCACCTTTTCGTCCATCTTGCCCAGATTCAGACGAGAAGGTCGATGCCAAAGTCATCCCTGTGTGTCCAGAACCAAGATAATCACAGGCTGTCTCGATTGACCGTCTCGCCTGAATCCGGGTAAGTCGGACAGAAGGGTCATTTCCCCCCAAAAGACGTGTGTGTGTGTCCCATCAATGCTAGACCGTTCGGACGGAAAGTGCCGCTCACCCAGCAGGTCGGCGCCTTCGTCCACGTCTCCGATGAGCCCCGTGCCGGCAGACGACAGCTCCTCGAACAGGGAGTCCGTGTTGCGGTCAAACGCCATGTTCTCGATGCCTTTGGTGGGCGTGCTGCGAGAGGGAGAGCAGCGCAGGTCAGCGGGTCAGCGGTAACCCCAACGTGTACCTTCTTCCCCCCTTTCCGGTCCGTGCCTGGAGGCCTTGTACCCGCTGAGCTCCATGTCCAGCTCGGGGGTGGACTCGATGATGTCCTGGACGTCCGAGCTCTCCTCGGTCTCGGCCAAACCTGCACAGTGGGAGGCGAGGACAAGAGGAGGAGGAGCAAGTGTCAGGAACAGCCCAGAGACAGACGTGTGGTTGGGGAGCATTCCGAGGGGCTGATGGAATACCCGTGAACGGATATTGATGAGATGGTTAACGATGTGATTCCATATGGATATTTTGACATTTTATACAATTGCTGCCAAATTTTCAGAAATATAGTATTTCAATTCATTTGTGACATTTAACTTTTAAGTTTCTATTTTTTTTTTTTTATTGTTTATCATTAGCGTTACTGTATATATATGTTTATTGTTCATTGTTTATTTTTAGGGTTATTTTTACTGTTTATTGTTACTCTTTGGGTTCACAGTATGTTTTCAAAACATTCTAGTTCATTTTTAGGTGATTTTCAGCTAATTCTTGGGTTTATTACATATTGCCATTTTCCTTTTTCTATTATTATTGCCTATTTTTTATGAGATGTTGTGACACTACAATTTCCCTCTGGAGATGAATCAATTATCTAGATCTCTGTCTATCCATCTATCTATATCCATCTATATCTATGTATATACTGTATATAGTGTTATTTAAATTAAGCGGAAAGAGGTTGCATAACGTCCAAACAAAGCACCCATATTACAATTTTCAAATCAATTCAGAAATTGAAACGATAGAATTGAGGATTGTACTACTGATGCTGTATTGTTTCTGTTGTGATATGATGGGATCTGTGTGTGGTGACTTACCCACGGATATCGACCTGGTCCCGGGTGTGGCCTGGACCTCCGTGCTCTTGCTGCCACTGTCCTCCCGCTCCACATCCGACGCCGCGGTGGACATGGGCGTGGCCAAGTCCGACAGCTCCTCCTGAGAACGACAAGCGGCCGATCACCCAAAGTATTCAAAGATTCTGAATGTTTGGAGGATGAGTGTGGAGCCCCGGGGAACCAGGGACGACACGGTGAAACAATGAAAGACGAATAACACAGTTTCATCCAAGACGGTTGGTGAGATAACGTTAAAATGGGAAAGAAATGGAGGATAAAGCAAACACATCACTTCAATGTACACAAAACAAAACAAACAAAAAGAGAGAAGGTTCCAATTGCCTGGTCACTATCAACCTTTGTTTGGCACATAACTCAGCTTTTTGTTTTGCCAAGTAAAATTAACTAAGCTCCTACGCTTTTCTGGTTCAAGTGAAGAACCATAGGTAGTGGTTCTCAGCTTGGGGTCCGGGGTCTTCCAAGAGGCTCCAGGCCCGACCCCCCCAAAAAAAGATGAATAGTTCAACTTCAGCGTTATTTCAATTTCAAGACGTCAGCACCGAGAATGTCCAATCATGAACTTTTGGATCCTGGTTTCACCGTTATGCGTCACTGGCTAGCATAGAGACACCGACACAAATCTGCTCAGATTGGATCCTAGAGACCTAATCTGATCAAATGGCGTCCACGGGCATGAGGATCAAACCGAGGGTCCTTTTACAAATCTGGATCTCAGGAAAAGGCAGGAGAAATGGAGTTGAATGTAACATGTGATATGAACAAATATTACAATGAAAAAGACCTAAAGATGGAAAGAAAAAAAGAGAGAAATACTCACGGACGGGAGAAAGACAAAGAAACACAAGAGGCTTCAAACGAGGTCAATGGGACGCAAACCACGGAGACAAATTGGGCAGAGGCCATTCTTCACCACAACACAACACAAGTAATAAAAACACTAAAACCCAGCAAAAAGAAATCTAGATTCGGCTGGATGCTGTATCTCTAGAGAGTGATGAAGAAAATGAGGCAAAGCTACAACAGCGAGGGAAGCGCTAATCCATGCAGTTTCACCAAAATGAAAAACACACAGAGGCCAGATCCAGCCACACATCTGTGGACATCACACGACCGGCTGCAGAAACTCACAAGTTAAGAGTGATGCAAAAGTGGAATTTTTTTCTCCCCCAATTATGAAACTTTTATCATTATCAGCACAAAATCCAAAAACCAAGGGCCAAAACAAAGCCTACGTAGGTACGCCAACGTGGAAGCATCAAACTTCAAGCTGCTTTCACACATTGTTACGTTCTGGAACGTGTCGCCTGGAAATTGCAGTACCACGCCTTGCAGCTAGGGGCACTGTAGCAGCAAAATAAAATATATTTAAAAAAATTTATTCATAAATTTTATCCCTTGTATAAATAAAATCTCTTACACTCATCATGGCTGTTGGATTTGAAATTGATTTACACACATTCATTTTAGAACCTCTTCGCCTCTCCTCCAAGAGCGGTTCAGTCCATTTATTATTTTCTTTTTCTCCGGTACAATAACCACGACATTCCTCAACAGTCGACATGTTTGTTTGTGATTGTTGTGGTTGTCGTGCTACTAAGTGGATCGGATTGGTCCTCCACTGCCCCCTGGTGGAGTCCGGCGTATAACCTCCGCAGGCACTGCGGAGTGCGCGTCTACTCGCGTTTGCGTACCAACGTAGGGTTTGTTTCGGCTTCCGTTTCCGTTTCTTGGCGCAATGTAGAAAAGCCCTTCTGTTTAAAAAAGAAATGCGGTTGCATGCAGCTGGAGTCGTGCGTGAAACAGAGGATTTTTTTTAAATGCCCTAAAGAGATGAAGCACTTTGTAAAAAGACGACATGGCACTGGAGGACACGACTAAAGCCCACGGGCACGCAACACACAGGCGGCGTGCGCGGGCACGTGCTCGTCCAGCTACCTTGCAGTCGTCTGCCAGCGAGCTCCCCCAAGTAGCGTCCTGCGACCTCTTACCCTCCCTCCTCTTTGAGGACTCGTCACACTGCTTAGGGGGAGAGAGTCACAGTGAAGTGCACGTCGGGGGTGTGGCTGTGCTTGTGTGTGTGTGTGTGTGTCTGTGTCTGTGTGGTGGCTGAAGTCATGATTGCTATGTTAAATAGTGGTAGCATAAATCATACAGAGGGACACTTATCTGCATTTTATAGGGCTGGGTGTAAAAAAAAAGAAGGAAAATCGATACGATTCAACAATTTCTTGCGTAAAGGTGAAGTGTGTAAGATTTAGCGGCATCTAGTGGTAAGGTGCAGATTGTAAGCAACTGAATACCCATCCCCCAGCCTCCCCTTCCAAGCATGTAGGAGAATCTACGGTGGCCGCGAAGCTCGTGAAAGTCCCTCTCTCGATCCAGTGTCTGGTTTGTCCGTTCTGGGCTCCCGTAGAAACATGGCGGTGCAACATGGCGGCCTCCGTGGAAGGGGCTTCAGCCCCCATGGAGATATAAACGCTCATTGTAAGGTAATGAAAACACAACCATTCTTATTTTCATGGGATTATACACTAGTTAATACATATGAATATTATATTCCATTTCAAGTCCGTTCCTCTAGATGCCACAAAATCTTACACACTGCACCTTTAAATCGAATACTGTCAGTCACAAATGAATTGAAATATTAGATTTCTGTATTAGACAGAATTTGTTCCGTGAAATTCTTGGTGTAAAATTTTCATTATGTATAAAACGTTGATATATCGACAAGTGGTGCATCGTGAGCCGTCTTGTCGACATGGGATAGAATCGATATCGAATGGAATTGTGAGATCCTTTCCCAAAACTCAGGCCTAAAATTGTAAATTCTAAACAATGATTTAAATGCCTCCTTTGAAGTACTTTTTTAGCACATCTGCGAGACTGAGATCAGCCCATTAAGGTCCCTGTGTATGAACAACCATCCCAGCGCTGAAAGCAATGGAACTGCTGCATGAGATGATGACGGCTGATCAACCTGTGCTTTGTAAAAGGTGCATTCCGTACATTAGCAACTTATTCAACCAGATACTCCTGCACGTTCAGGTCCCTCGTGTTGAACAACGAGCTTCCTGCGCTGGCACAGATTGCATAACAGCCAATCAGATTCCAGAGTCTCTTCCTCCCTCAGTGACGGGCTGCGAGCCAGACAGCGGCTTCTCTCCCATCATGCACTGCTCCACAGAGCTGCGTGTCCCAGTTTTAACAAGACAAAAGCTGAAATGCCGCCGTGGCCCCGCGGGTCCCCGCTCTGCCGAGAGCTGGAGCCACAGCCCACGCCAACAGAAACGCCGGAAACACTTCCTGTTTCCACCTCCGTTTACAGCAGAAAGCAGCTCAAATTAATCATAATAGTTTGTATTTAGTGTCTGAATTGAATTAGCAGCTGAATTGAAGGTAAAACCTCAGCAGTAATGTGTAATGTCTATTTATGAAACAACATTCATTCATTTAAGGTTATTTGAGCAAAGACCTTAATATCAAAACAACAAGCCTGTAACAGTGAAATATGTAATTTCCCTCCAGGGATCAATAAAGTATCCATCCATCTATCCATCCATCTATCCATCCATCTATCCATCCATCTATCCATCACTTTGAAAGCGAAGATCCTTCATCAGTGAAATCCACAGGATGTCTGGAGACAGAGCTGGTTTTGTCTAATTCCTGCTCAAACAGGCTGAGCCGTGCCCAGGACCAATCAAAGCCTCTTTATTTTCTATCGACTTTCTGAGGCTTCCTCTCTCTGCGAGCCGTGGCGGAGGGTTTTAAACACCCAGCTGGGGAGAGGAGATCCTGCCTTTTTGTTTTGTTTTAGATTTATGTCTTCCTTTATCAGATTCCCAACCCACCTGGCCAGCGGAATTGAAAAGCACTTTTTTCTAATTTTCTAATTTTTCTAATAGAAATGAGAATTTGAAGGGACCATCCGTTTCAATATTACAACGATATCTATGATATTGATTCTTTAGTGTTCCATTTGGTCAGGTTTTTAACCCTTTAAATGTAAGAAGAAAGTCAGACGCAGCTCCTCTTTCTGCTTTAGATTGAAATCGCTGCAGGTTCAGATTCTGTGAGATTCTCTTCCAGGTGTTTTTATCTGTTGTTGTTTCTTTTTTTTCAGTTTTCAATTCAACTTTTAAAGTAAATCCAACATTCATAGTAATTTGTAACAATTCAAGATATTCATGAGAAATTGAGTAGCATCTCAAGTCATGGAGGTTCTGGTCCCGGTTCCCCCACCTTGAGGCTGGTGTTGGAGCGCTGCTGGGTGGAGCCGCTGAAGCGCCAGCCCTCGGCGCTGGGGGTCTCGGCTTTGCCCTGGGGGTCCGGGATCAGCAGGGACCCCCCGCCGGAGGAAGGGAAGACCCCCAGGGACAGAGGACGCTCTTTCCTAAACAGCAGACATGGAGAGAGCATCCTGGGTCACACTTCACTAAATGTCCCACTAAGGAGTAGAGGATTCGTACAATCGCTGATTTTAGGGTTCATTCATTTCCCAGGCAGTTTCTTTTTTCATATACTGTATATAATTTTATCTTACGGACCATTTTATGTAGATATTATAATTTTTTTTATTGTATTTTTTAAAGATTTCTCTGATCACTCTCTAAACAAGGCCAGCCCAAATGACGAGTCAAACAACATTATCTCAGTAAATAATTGTTAAAAAAACAAAATTTTGATTTTCACCGCCTTTCATCACCTTCAAAACCCCCAACAGCGGTAAAGTGTGCCAAGTTAACACACGGGTGCTAAATGATTCTTTATAGAAAAATAAGGAGGTTTTCATTGAAAATATTATATTATTATCATATAGTTCAACGTGATGGACTTTGTCTCCATTGTGTTTCACTTCCAAACAGATCCTCCTACCTTTATGATCCTACCTATATGATAAATAAAACAAATACAAATTAGGTAGGTGGATGTAGGAGGTACATTCTCTGGTATCGTAACAGCACCAAACCCTGCGAGCAGTGTGTCGTACCGCACTCTGCTCAGCGTGCCCGACTCGGCACTGTCGCTCATCTGCTGCAGCTTGATCCGCTCCACGTGCTCCATGTAGTTATGGATCATCTGCAAGACGGGAAACATCCATAATATGCTCATATAATGAATAATTATATAAATATATATACAGTGGTGTGAAAAAGTGTTTGCCCCCTTCCAGATTTCTTATTTTTTTGCATGTTTGTCACAATTAAATGTTTCAGATCATCAAACAAATTTAAATATTAGTCAAAGACAACACAAGTAAACACAAAATGCAGTTTTTATATGAAGGTTTTTATTATTAAGGGAGAAAAAAAATCCAAACCTACATGGCCCTGTGTGAAAAAGTGTTTGCCCCCCATGTTAAAACATAACTTAACTGTGGTTTATCACACCTGAGTTCAATTTCTCTAGCCACACCCAGGCCTGATTACTGCCACACCTGTTCTCAATCAAGAAATCACTTAAATAGGACCTGCCTGACAAAGTGAAGTAGACCAAAAGATCCTCAAAAGCTAGACATCATGCCGAGATCCAAAGAAATTCAGGAACAAATGAGAAAGAAAGTAATTGAGATCTATCAGTCTGGAAAAGGTCATAAAGCCATTTCTAAAGCTTTGGGACTCCAGCGAACCACAGTGAGAGCCATTATCCAAAAATGGCGAAAACATGGAACAGTGGTGAACCTTCCCAGGAGTGGCCGGCCGACCAAAATTACACCAAGAGCGCA
>OMKR01050664.1:0-12317 GCA_900302355.1 Cyttopsis rosea
TACAGGAGTACTTGAATAAGCATCATAACTGGGTGTCAGGACTTTCCCAGCACACCGGTCTCGCCATGGCCACAGAGAGTATACTACACTTTGCTGGCTACAACAGACAGAGTACTACTCTAGGCGTGAGTATTACACATGCACGAAAGCATGCACACACATGCATGCATGCACGCAAAGTCATACACGCACAATTTCTCTACGTATCATGGTGGTTCATTGACTTTGTCCTGGAAGCCTAAAGATCTAAAACCCATAAAACTCATCTTACAAGCTACTTAGATTTTTGGTCTTTAAGATTTGACGCTCTTTTTTTTCATTAACATTTGTAACTTTACATATAACAACTGTGCGATTTAGCCGCTTTCTTTTAAGCCACAAAGTGTCGGTAACACAACGTGTGTCATTGTTTACGTGCTTATGCGTATGTTGTTTTATTGTGTGTTTCATACTGTATTACATATTCTATAGTGCTGTGAACACTGGCATGGATTTAGATGTTTACAGTAAATTGTACCTCCATGTGTGCATGCGTACTAGTTTTTCCATCATTATGTGTTTTTGGGCTTTTATTTGTTATTGGGCCTTCATGCTGCTTCATCTGTCTTTTCATTTGCTTCATTTGTTGTATTTTGTCTCTATTAAACTGCAACGAACCGCCTACCTGGTTGCTTGGCTGGTTTACGGATTTGCTGGTTGCCTCGTTACTTACCTGCAATGGACTGGTGGTTTGCTTGGCTGGTTGCCCATTTGGCTAACTGGTTATCCTCCGCCGTGTGGCCGACTATAGGCTGCTTTCCCTCAGGTTGGTCTGACACTTGAAAATACAGCAAGGCAAGACACAGGCATGATGCCGTCAGTATAGAGCAGAGTTACTGTACACCCAGCTTTCTTACTCACCAAACCTGTGACTGTTTGGGTCGGCCCTAAGTGTCCCTGAACTGTGTTGACTTCCTAGACCACCCAGCTGACTGAACGGCCAGCGTGTGTGAAGAAGGACTACTCCAATTTCATGGCCTCGCTCAACTTGCGCAACCGCTACACTGGAGAGGTGACGTCTGTTTTTAAACATGAATCAAAAAAAGGTCCTTACCTAATCTATTCTCCGCATGGATTTAAAGGGAAATTATTTTTGAAGCAAACCCATATTTCTCTATCATTGGGAGTCAAACCGATTGATTGCCATCAGAATCTTTTTAAATTGATCTAATATGGAGGTGATAGTCTCAGCCGAATGGCCCCCACCGCGATCAATTGAGTTCACTAAATATTTAAGATGTAAATCCTGCCTCAACTTTACTGTGTGTGTTTGGATATGTAGGTGGCTGGTATGATTCAGTTCTCAGAGGCCACTCACAGCCAGTCGGACCTGAACAAATTGATGATCCATCAGATGAGTAATGCTCTGGAAAGAAAAAACCCAGAAGAGTTCACTCAGGCCATGTTCAAGATGGCGGCCCTGCTTATAAGCACCAAAAGTGAGTAACCTCCAAAATATATTGTGCTGTGTATCTAACAGATTGAAAACCGAATTGTAGCCGGCTGGCTACGCAGGGTCGGCGGAATGGTGACACAGGTGCGGGGAAGCTTCACCGGGTTTTATTTAACAGCTCACTGGGAAAAAACGCTGTGCGTTAATAGTAATAATAATACGGAAACGGAATAAAGATGATAGTTGGAAGTTTTACCGGCGGCAGTCCATGAGCGTTCCGTCCTGCACCCTGCCTGTGGCTCTCTGACTCTCACTGCAACATAAACACAGACATTAAGAAACATCTTCCAGCCGCTGTTGGGCCCCTCAGGTTAATTGGCCAGGCCACAGCTGGTACCGATGGCGGGGAGAGCCAGGCTACCCAGCCAACTTTCCCTCGCCTCGAGGCACCGGCTCGACCCCCCCGTCTGCCACAAGCTTGTTGTAGTGATCATGCCATTTGGCAACTTTTTCTCTCTCTCCTGTCTCTCTTTCTGGAATATGTTTAGATTGTCATCCTCAGCTCCTGCACCACCTGTGCTGGTCTCCTTTGAAGATGTTCACGGAGCACGGCATGGAGACTGCCATCGCCTGCTGGGAGTGGCTCTTGGCTGCACACAATGGAGTAGAGGTGCCGGTATGTGTATTCTGTACTGACCAATTGGCAACACAATCACAAACTTATGAATCCCTCTAAACTGTTCATGCAGCAGCATAGGCTACTGTACGTTCACACTGCAGGCAAAAGTGGCCCAAATCCGATTGTTTTGCTCATATGTGTCTCAGATCTGTCCTTTTTTTGTTTGTATTTTCATGGGTGCTTGAAACTGTAAACGCTGACCAGTGTCCTCCATGTTTTCTTCCATACGACAGCATGCTGCGTATGACGTCTTTGTTATTGTTCTTCTGCGCATGCGAGTCAATTCCAGACCGTGACCAGTTCACTCTGGAATCTGATATTGGCCACATTAAAAAAATTATGTGAACAGCCAGACAAAAAAAATCGGATCTGAGCAATAAATCCAAATTGAGCACTAAGGCTTGCAGTGTGAATGTAGCCATAAACAATAACTTCTAGATCAGCTATTCTCAACCTGTGCTCCTCCCAGTGGTCTGGTCTGGTTTTCTTTAAAACGTTGTAAATGCAAAATGCAATCCACGTAAAGTCGTTAATATTCATCTTTGCCCTAGTTCATGCGTGAGATGGCTGGAGCTTGGCAGATGACTGTGGAGCTTAAGATGGGGCTTTTCTCAGAGGCCAAAGTAGAGGCAGATCCGCTGGCCGCCTCCGAGGAGAGTCAGCCCACACCCTGCCCCCCCGATGTCACACCTCACTTCCTCTGGATAGAGGTCTGCGATGACAAGAAACACGTTGCTGTCTGCCCATTTAACCTCCTGCCCTGTTTTGATGTTCAACAAAGCTTTCACCACTTATTTTCCACTTACCCCCTCTTCTTCTTGATTCTGTTTGTAGTTCCTGGTCCAGAGGTTTGAAATCGCCAAGTACAGCAGTGCTGACCAGGTGGAGATATTCACTGCCATCCTGCAGAGGTCACTGTCGCTCGGCGTTGGTGGTGCCAAAAGCAGCCTGAACCGGCACGTCGCTGCGATCGGACCCAGATACAGGTAGGGTGCATTGACCCTGCAGCATCCACAACGAAGGGCTGCACCATGGCCACTGATGTACTACAAGAACCAACGGTGGTTGTTTAATATGTCAGCATGGTGCTTTTATCCAGGTTGCTGACATTGGGGTTGACACTTCTGCATGCGGACGTTGAGACAAACGCCACAATCAGAAATGTGCTGCGAGAAAAGATCTACTCCACGGCCTTTGACTACTTTAGGTATGAGTGAAGCATAATAACAATGGTACCTGCTGATTAAGAGGCTGTCCTGACTTTCCGAATTTCCGTCTTTTTGCCCCTTTCTTGGCTCATCCATTAATGTCATTGTTACTCCATTTTTCTGTAGTGTCGCTCCCAAGTTTCCCACTCAGACGGAGAAGAGGTTGAGAGAAGACATCAGTATAATGATCAAGTTTTATGCCAGCCTGCTTTCAGACAAGAAGTACCTGGCAGCCAACCAGCTGGTGCCTCCAGGTACAGCAGTGCAGAAGCTTTCAATCACATTCCCACTTAATTCTGTAACATAGGAAAACATTTAACTTCTAAAGAGACGCAAGATAGTACCTTGTCTAATAGCACTTTAAATGGTTTTGTTTAAATTGATCACATTTGGGACTTCACAATACTGAGAAATTGTCAAACTCTGGGCTCGGCCAGATATAATTAGAAATAGACATTTTTATTATATTAGAGCCTGCTCTAACATAATAACAATAACAGTAAAGCACTTTGTTGCCCATAAAATAGATTGTAATATTAAATCTTAACAAAAACAAGTATAATTTTTGCAAACTTTGATTGCAGTGGGTAATAAAATAACAATAACTCTAGGTATATGTCTGTGCTGGTCTATTGAGATAGTTGAGGGAGGAATTAACAGCCGCTTGAGTTGTGTAGACCCCCAGGACGTGTCAGTGAACAGCCTCTCTGTCGTCGTGGTGACGGACAGCAAGAACAACCTGGACGCTGCGGTGGGCCAGAGACAGCAGGTCGCTCAAGGATGGATCAACACATATCCTCTGTCCTCTGGGATGTCCACCATATCCAAGAAGTCTGGTACAAAACGCATTACAGTCTACCACTTGACTTTGTATTTGAGAACGCCCTGTGTGAATATAGGTTGTTCTAGATACACACTAATAATCCATTCCATTTTCAGTTTAATTGTTCAATTGTACAAATAGTTGTGTAAGCAACTCGGGTCAATTTCTGTACGGTCATAGTCACATTACAAACAACCCCGAATATGACGGTTCAGCCTAATTGTTCTATTTATTTAATCAAAATCAAATCAGAATTTATTTCTATAGCACATTTCATCCAACAAGTGAAGTTCAATGTGCTTTACAAGGCAGGATGTGTAAGTGCTTGTGTTCTGCAACCGCAAAATATAATTTAAGATAGTAAAGAGGGCTCCTTGAGAGAAAGCCTGCATTTAAACTTTGACAGAGCTGAGACTTGGGAATTTGCCCTAATTGCACTAATGCTATGCATGTAAGCGCTTCAATCGAATTATTGCCATAACCTGATTATTGCCAGTAGTCGGCTTATTAGTGTGCATGTAAACATGTCACTCCTGTGCTTGTTTCAGGAATGTCAAAGAAAAGCAACAGAGGCTCTCAGCTGCACAAGTACTACATGAAACGCAGGACTCTGCTGCTGGCCTTACTGGTAATCCCCTTCGCCATTTACATCACATGTTTATGAAAGACACAGTTCATTCATTCTGAGACAAGGAGAAAGCGTGGAGATTCCACCATCAGCTGCTCCTTCATTCACATGCTCTACAAGGATCTTGTTGTTGGGCTAAATTAAGTCCCCATCATTTTTTCCACTGTGTTGATTGTTGTTCTTTTGAATATCACCAACTTTAACGCAAGACTTTAAAATGTATATGCACTTGCATCTGTAATACTCTAATACTTTATATTTAGGACAATCATTGTTAACATTAGGCTGTTTTAAAGATATGGTTAAACATTATTATTCACTTTAAAAAAGAATAGCTAATGACAAGGAGATGTTAGAGAAACCATGGAGACACATGGGTGAAAATGTGAACCTTGGAACAATGGTCTTGGTGGATCAATTCAGCTGTTAGGCCAGGATTAAGATTGTCTCTTAATTCTCTCTATAATTATAGGTTTGTCCTGTTACTGTTGTTTGTGAGAATACAATAGAATATCACTTTATTGTCATTGTACAAGTAGGATACAACAAAATCTGTCCTCTGCATTTGACCCGTCCTACAGTAGGAGCAGTGGGCAGCCTTAGTGCAGCGCATGGGGACCAACTCCGGCTTTCTTGTCAGTGCCTTGGTCAGGGGCAGTGACAGGAGTATTAACCCCCCTAACATACATGTCTTTTGATATGGTGTGCTGGTTTTTAGGATAGATTAGTTATATCTTGCGTGTCAGTGTTGTGAATGCCCATTGACCATTGTGGTTTGTTTTGTGTGGTAATACTCAAAGTAAATACTAAATACTCTACTTTTCTCCCCCCTCCACAGGCCAGTGAGATAGAGCGGCTGACCACGTGGTACAACCCTCTGTCCACGCAGGAGCTGGCCATCTCCACGGAGCAGTCGGTGGAGACGAGCATCGCCAACTGGAGGTCCAAGTACATAAGTCTGACGGAGAAACAGTGGAAGGACAACGTCAACCTGGCCTGGAGCATCGCGCCGTACCTGGCACTGCAGCTACCTGCAAGGTACGAAGTGGTCAATCACTCTGGTCTGGTCTGGCAGTCTTGTCTTGTCTGTCTGTCTCATTCACATTTCAAACTCTTGACTTTCAGATTTAAAAACACGGAGGCCATTGTGTCAGAGGTGACTCGGCTGGTGCGCATGGACCCAGCGGCTGTGTGCGATGTTCCTGAGGCAGTCAAGGTACGTTGCTCCATCTCTCCTGTCTCTGCCATGTTCTAAAAGTGACGACAACATATCAGTACTGCTGGAACATGCTGTCTGATCCATCTGTTCAAGGTGGGGTTTTTTTCACCAGCCAGGAAAAATAATAAAGTGAGCGTTGCAACATATTGAAGCTTGGTAGGTCGGTGGACATGGTCCTCCATTAAACAAAAGAAAGCAAAACCGTTCAAAATGCTTTGCTTTCTAATAAAGAGGGGCCAAAAAGTTAAATAGGAAGGTTACATTCCAACCTCTGCTAATCCAAGACCCCATAACTGAGAACTTACAGTATGTCTACTTATCCTCTAAATTTTTACCCAATTGGCCAACAACCTGGCTCGCCAGTCACACTCCCTAAATATATAATCGAAGTATAAATTATCTTTTTTTACTTCTATTTCTATGCTGAATAACCAAATATTAAAGGCTTGAAAATGTTCCTAATATAATGTGAAATGACGCAATTTTAAAAACCTGATTTAAAAACAAAACAAAAAAACACTATTTTTAACATATCTGCATTATTTAACAATCAGAGGAAGATTGGGAGTCACACTTTTCATCATTCCTGATTCTTTTTTTTATTTAGCATCAAGTAGACCAAGTGTTAGTGTTTAAAGCCCCCCAATTCCACATCAATCTCTTAAACTTCTGAACACAAAAGTTTAAGAAACATCTGAATTTCTGCACCTTCTCCTTTCAACTTTTCCTCATTTTTAAGTAGGTGGAAAATGTTGTACTGTATGTTTAATGTGTAAGAAGTTTTAAGCCAGCTGTACTGATTCTCCCGAGGTAGTGGGTGTTGTTGTTGAAGTGATCTCTCCCTCTAGCTTTCTTCAGTCTTTCTGATTTAGTTCTGCCTGGCTTGTCTCTTAATGAACCTCTCATCTGTCTACCATTCTGGGAGGATGTGCGAGGTCCTCCCAGGAGACCACCTTCATCTACATGTTGATTCACCCTGACATCTCCTGCTTGTTTTGTTCCAGCCACTTTAGCGGCTAATGAACACCTTCCTCCCTCTGGAGGCTAGTTAGCATCAAGCCCTGCTTAGTGGTCATGATGCATGCTATTGTTAATTCCATCTTTCTTTGTTTATTGTCTCTTTAGTTCTTGGTGACCTGGCACACAATTGACGCAGACTCTCCAGAGCTAAGTCACATCTTGTGCTGGGCGCCGGCGGATCCACCCACAGGACTCTCCTACTTCTCCTCCATGTACCCTCCCCACCCCCTCACTGCCCAGTACGGGGTCAAAGTGCTTCGTTCCTTTCCTCCCGTAAATATATAACTATATACACCTAAACAACCTGTCTGATTTCTCACATAATGTTAATTTTGGCTTGGCTCTTCTTTTCCTCATTTTCTCCTCAATACAATTGTCTTCCATTAGGATGCCATTTTGTTTTACATTCCCCAAATTGTCCAAGCCCTCCGTTATGACAAGGTATGGTTCCTCACTGATCCAATGCACTGAAAATAAAACACCTCCTATCGTTGTGAAGTTCCTTTCACAGCTCTCTCTCTCTCTCTGTCTCTGTCTCTGTCTCTGTCTCTGTGCGTGTGCGTGTGCGTGTGTGTGTGTTCTGAAGATGGGTTATGTGAGGGAATACATCCTGTGGGCCGCTCAGAAGTCTCAGCTGCTGGCGCACCAGTTCATCTGGAACATGAAAACCAACATATACCTTGACGAGGAGGCACACCAGAAAGACCGTGAGAGCTTGTTCTCTTTTCTCTCACTTTGTTGCCCTTCATTTCTCCCCTTTCTACACAATTAAGTTATTACTCAATTACTACTTAACTTAGGGATGCATTGAGAAACACTCATATGTACTTGGGAATACAGAGAACCGATACAAACACTAATCTGAGCATACATTTTTGAGAAGATGAGTAAATGACCACACTATTTGTACCGTTATCTGTGCATCCCTGACCCAGTGTTGTATGAAGCACACATGAATTTGTATGCTGCATTATGCTCAGTGTGCATACCCAAATCTGCTTGTGGCATCATATTGGCTGTGGAAAACTACTTTTTGGGACACATACCTATATACATATGCCTGTGAACTTTTGTTTTATAATTATATAATTATGGTTGACATTGTTATTGTTTGGCTGATTCGGTCTCATCTCTCCGTTTCTGCAGCGGATATCGGGGAGCTCTTGGAACAGATGGTGGAGGAAATCACTGGCTCACTGTCTGGACCCGCCAAGGACTTCTACCAAAGAGAGTTTGACTTCTTCAACAAGATCACCAACGTGTCTGCCATCATCAAGTACTGGCTCGTTTTACAAACACTCAAACCACAGATTTTTTTTGTTCTTTTTCTGCTTTGAATCTCTTTTTCTATTTTGTTTCTCTTCCTCCTGTCTTTTAGTTGTGTTCTCCAGTCGCATTGCACTGTTGGACAAATAGGTTCAGAAGGAGTGAGCAGAGAAGGCCTTAAAGTAGTACTACAGTAAAACTGTACTTAATAGTAGGTGTCATACTTAATGAATATTGCTACCCTGGAGGTAATCTTAAAGGTATTGATGAAATGATAATCAACCCCCTGAGTCTAGATATTTTCTGCCTTTCCTTACACTTTGTCCCCAGGGATTTAATCCCCAAATCCCTTTGTTGTTGATTTGTTTGGCCAACATGCTGCATTGTGGCTCATTCTACCCTTGAGTGCGTGTCCAATTTGTGCATGTATGTGCGCCATCCTCAGCTGACGAATAATGTTCTGACAGGGCAAGTTATTGTTGGGTCTTAGAGGGAATGCTTGTTCGCCCCCTATGATCCCTTCTCGACTCATTAAATCTATGGGGGGCTAATAAGAGGATAATGGGAGGCTAATTTCAACTATCCAGGGTTGAATCGACTCACATTAAAGCCCCAGTCCACTGTCCCCTGACTCCCCCACGTTTTTACCTTCCACCCTCGTGTCTTCTGTTTGTAGATAACAGCAGAGACTTGCTGTCACCTGCGGTAAGGAGCTCATTAGATGAGATACCCATGCATGAGTGGAAAGTCATGCGTAGTGGCGTAGTTGCCTGTGACCTCTGCGTTTTCACTGTATGTCGTCAACAGGCCTTTTCCGAAGGGGGACGAGAGGAAGAGGGCCTGCCTGAAAGCTATGTCTGAGATCAAAGTCCAGCCTGGCTGTTATCTCCCCAGCAACCCAGAGGCCATTGTCCTGGATATAGATTACAAGTCTGGGACCCCCATGCAAAGGTAGTAATTACGATGCACACAGATCCTCCACGATGGGAACATCCTTTAATAAGCCCATATGTGTCACTTTGTGCCCCCACACAGCGCCGCCAAAGCCCCTTACCTGGCCAAATTCAAAGTTAGGAGGTGTGGAGTCACCGAGCTGGAAAAAGAAGGTACACGTGTGCACACAGAAGCATGTGAATTTGTTGTTCCGTTTCCTGGCTCTCACGCAGGGACCGTGACGACAGTGATACGATGTCTCCACAGGTATGCAGTGTCGCTCGGATTCTCTTGATGAGGCGAGGAGCGAAGAGGAGGCAAAGAGGATCTGCTGGCAGGCGGCCATCTTTAAAGTTGGAGATGACTGCAGGCAGGTCTGTGTTGGGTCTTTTTACGGGTTCTCACTGACTCCTCGCCACCGCCCGTCCCAAAACACCAGAGCGAAAACTAACCTTGAGAAGGGATATTCAAGATGGATATCATCCCCCTTTCCCATTTCCTCTCCTTGTTTCCAGGACATGCTGGCTCTTCAGATCATCGGTCTGTTTAAGAACATCTTCCAGCTGGTGGGCTTGGACCTTTACGTGTTCCCCTACCGAGTGGTGGCCACCGCCCCCGGAGTGAGTCCACACAAACCCCAAACTGTACCTTGCCCAACAAATAGACAAAGGATCTTCTATAGAGTTTCAACCAAACCCCCTGTTCTCTCTTCCTCCTGTGATGATTTCTGGCCACAGTGTGGCGTGATCGAGTGCATCCCAGACTGTAAGTCTCGTGACCAGCTGGGGCGGCAGACAGACTTTGGCATGTACGACTACTTCAGGAACCAGTACGGAGATGAGTCCACGCTGGCCTTCCAGAAGGTAAACACCGCAGTCCCTCACACCCCCCCCGAATGTTTACTCAGCCGTCAACAGTCGGCCACGCACACCCACGACCTCTGAGCCGCACAATGGCCGCCACAATGAATGAAAGCGTGTTCCTCAAGCATGGCCCTGACATTTGAAAGCCGTCTTTCACCTCTTGTGTCCTTGTGCCGTCTAGGCGCGGTATAACTTCATCCGTAGTATGGCCGCCTACAGCCTGCTGTTGTTCCTGCTGCAGATCAAAGACAGACACAACGGCAACATTATGCTGGACAGCCAGGGCCACCTCATCCACATCGGTGTGTTTTTGTGTGTGCAGGCTTGTGGCTGTGACGTTATTTGTGCAAGGTTTCTATGCAGCTCTTTTAAAGTATTTGAAAATCTTTTGACAAATTCCATGTCCAAAACATTTGCAAATAGTTTGGAAAAAAATTTATAAAATAATTTCACTATTATTTCTATTGTTTCAGATTGGCCCTGATGCATTTCTTTGTTTTTGAGGTTACCTTGTCATTAAACGTGCGTGTGTGCGTGTGTGCGTGTGCGCGTGTGCGTTTGTTTCTCACCAGATTTCGGGTTCATGTTTGAGAGTTCTCCCGGTGGAAACCTGGGCTGGGAGCCGAACATCAAGCTGACCGATGAGATGGTGATGATCATGGGCGGCAAGATGGAGGCGACGCCCTTCAAATGGTTCATGGAGATGTGTGTGAGGGGCTACCTCGCTGTTCGGTGAGTGTGTGATCACAAGCGTCTGTCATTGTGAATTAAAGTATGGAAAGCGTATCGCTGACCTATGATGGTATGTTGCTGTCTTTACTACTGCTATCTTTAGGCCATACATGGATGCAGTGGTTTCCTTGGTTACCCTGATGTTGGACACTGGCCTCCCCTGCTTCAGAGGACAGACCATCAAACTGCTCAAGTGAGTTGTTTGTTCGATCTCTCAAGCTCTTGAAAATGTCTGTTGGGTTGATTACACTAAAAGTTCCAGAATTCCATTTTCGAACTGAGGTGGTAGGGATATTTTTATGATATTGCCTATGATGTTAATTAATATTATATTGTATGATATTCTAGGTAGATAGAGAGTCCTGGTCAGAACCATTACTTTTACTTTTACTGTAAAGTAAAGGTAAAAGTAGTAACTGTTTACTCTGACCATTGAAACATGATGATGCATACAATTAAGTTATTCTGAGGGTGCTTTCACACCTATTTGGTCCATTTTAATCGAACCATGGTCCGTTTACTGCGTTAGTCCGGTTCGTTTGGAGCGTTGAGAACACGCATTCGAACTCTGGTGCGGACCAAACAATCGAACCATGGTCCGCCTGAAAAGAAGGGACTCGGTCCGGTTCCAAGTTAACCACGGTCTGGTTCGTTACACGTGATAACGCAGTCAAACATATTATAGGACCTAATATCGGAAGTGAACCAAAACATGTTGACACTTGTGTTTCCACTGTTCTTATTTGGTTGGAACACCAAATCATAATAATGAAAGCTGGGATCGCAATCGCAACACGCTGTTGCTGCCCCATTGTTGTCCAGACTGTGATTTTGTGACAGAAAGTGATTTTCCCTCATTGGTGTTTTTCTTTTCTTTTTCTGGATTAAGTGTTAAATTATACCTCCTCGTCACCCCAATTACAAGGCTTCATGTTAAAAGGGAGCTATATGCCACTATATGAGTTGAAAACTCGTACCGTTCAGCGTACCGTTAATGGTGAACGTTCCCGTTGTATAGATTATTTATTTTAACACGTACAATGTGGTTTTGAATTACATAGAACCAGGAAAAAAGACAACAAATCGGTGTGCAAAAAAGGGAAAAAGGGAAGGGAAGGAGATATAGGAGCGCTGGCTGGGTATCGGAACGTGTGCATGCAAGAGGCACGTTTCCTCAATCTGGATGGCCTATAGGTGTGAAAGCACCCTTAATCTCAAATGAATGACTTTATGAAATGTATAAATGAATGCTGTACCTTCAGGCAGCGTTTCAACGCGGGTGTGAGCGAGAAGGAGGCCGCTGCTGACATAATCAAAGTCATCCAGAACTGCTTCCTCAGCAACAGGTCAGTGATTCAATTCAGAACTAGCTTTAGCTTCTAGCATCTTGCTCTTTTTGAACGTGAATTATTTATACTTTTCTGACCCGTTTGTTCTTGTTTTACAGGAGTAAGACCTACGACATGCTCCAGTACTACCAAAACCAGATCCCTTACTAAACTGCTGTGCCTAAG
>OMKR01050666.1:0-18385 GCA_900302355.1 Cyttopsis rosea
GAACAGACACACGGTCACTCTCTTTTTCCTCCTCTAGACAGCGGTGCGCCGTACACGCCTCCCCGGTTTTCCTGCGTTTTTATTTTAGATCTATTTATTTTTGTTAGTGTCCTACTTGTATGAAACAAAATGTTTAAACACAACTGAGTTAAGGGACCCGATCACTGCGTAATGGAATGAACAAAACAAAATACCTGTGTCCTGAGCTTAATTTAGTAAAAACTGGATGTTTTGTGTAAATATTTTACTTGTAAATAATAAATCCTGCACTTCTGTAACCAGGAGAATGGGGGAATTTCCCGACCAGGGCATGCAAATGAGTCTGTACTTCGCTACGCGGAGCACGTCAGTCGAGTAGGCGATCCTTCAATGTGGCCCAGGACGCAATGCCAGGTGTACGGCTAGGTCTTCCAAAAAACGTATAATTTATAATGTGAAGCTTGTTTTACATTGATATTCATTACATTTTTTATTTTATTCATCCACCACTGATTAGAAACTCTTTCTGATGACAACATGTGCTTAAATCATAAAACACAAAATTCCGAAAAATTTAAACGAAAAAAACAATTAGGGAAAAAAAATAAAACGGAATCTGGAAAAAATCTGAACGAATTTCATACGGCCCTATATCTGGAATTTGTTGTTCCTTAGGCAAACCTTTTCTCTAACCAGGTTGTGTGTACAGGGAGGGAGCACCGTTCAGTCCCGAGCGTAGAGTGGAAAAGAAGCAGAGACGACAGTGGTTGGATGGGTCTCCCACATATCTAGGTTAAAGCGGATCATCGTGTCAGCTGCTCATGTTGTCATCCACTGGCCGCCGTCCTCATTCCACTTTAATGGTACAACATAAAGATTGGATTGATCCTCCTCTCTACTGCCATCTGGGACTACTTTTTTTTTCTCCCGGCAAATATCTACCACAATTACACTAATGTTACACCGCCACGCCTAGACGATTCCACATCTCTGTGGAACGTCTAAATTGGTCAGAGGCTGTCTGGGCGATCATGGAAAAGCTTATGTTACCGCCATCACTACCCCAGAATGTTGCGCGCCTCGTTTTCGACAGCTATCCCTTGTCTCCTCTGCTCACATTGGTCCCGCGGGGCTGGCCTAGCTTAGAATAAACATCAGCAATCAGTTTCGTCTCTATGGCAACAGCTGAGCAGCAGAGTGTGGATAGATTGGTTAAGAAACGCAGGCGGCATTGGTTGGATGGGACTTGAGTGGGGGCCTGGTGTTCTTTCGGGTGATTTGATACAAGGTTAAGCCGATTCAGAGCAATGGAAGCGTGTCTTTTTATTTCAGGAGGAAACCAAATGAAGCTTTACACAGGGCGATTTTTTTTTCTTCACAATGGTGCTCAAGGAAACTTGGCTGCAAGGGGTCAGAGTGGTTAGGTCTGTCAGTCGGTGATCTCCCCCACAGTCTGACAACTCCCACTTAATTAGCCGACTACAGTTACAACGGCCTTTGCCTCCGTCCCACTTTCTGCCTGAGGAAGTGTTGGATTGATCCGGTCAATACGCTCAATCTGCCCAAGCATGCAGAATATTTGTTTTCTTTCTTTTTTTTGTCCCCCTTTCTCCTTCGCTTGTCTAAATATTATTTAGTTCCACCCTTGAGCCGGATTTGTCAGCAGGGATTTTTGTGAGCCATGTTTTTTTTTTTTTTTTTTTCTTTTCTTTTCTACTCTGGGATGCTTGATGTGCTTCATTTTTTTCTTTTGATTGTTCGATATACTAGTGCCTGCTTGTTCCCGTCTCCTTTGCTGGTGTTTCGGAGGGTGGGATCTGCCCCTGCTGTTAAGATACATGCTTCAATGGGCAGCTGTCCATCCACATGTTATTGTACCACAGGAGAAACGGCCACCTCCTGCTAGCAGCAGGCTCCCGCTGACTCAAACCTGCAGCAGACGTCATCGTCTCTCTCCCATGCTGAGGTTGGTTACTAGCCCTGAAGGTTATCCGATACACCTGGGCCAAGGTCATTTCAGTTGGTGGCATTTCAGGATGTGTAACTCAGGAAACTAGTGCAGCTACCAACCCCTTTTGACTAATTATTTATCCAGTAGAATTTAACCTTAACAATTTTGTCGTTGTTCTTTGAGCTCTAGGTAGAATGGTCTCGACTTTGTCACAGGTTCTGCTCTGTCCAAGCCGGTCGTTGGCACCGGCCTAGAAGAAAGGGCTGGTGAGCCAAGGCTCTCTGTATGTAACATGAGCTGCTCTGCCTGGGCCGCCAGCTAACTGAACACCACCCATTCTGTTCTCACCTTGTACAGGCCTCTGTGGTAGAGGAACAAGGAAGGGGGTTGGGGGGGGGGTGTCTATGTCCTCCCACAGCAATTATTTGCAGGGACAAACGGCTGGGTTTCAAGGGGAAAACAAATGAGGTGGACTGTAGCACTACTTGTTATGTCTGCAAGCCATCCTGGTGTGTGCTGGAGATAACTCTTATGTGCCTAGGAGATACACAACATGAATAGACTACACTGCCTGCTTCCACACGCCGACATTTGAAAGGGAAATGGTTGACCTTCCTCTGGCAAGTTAAATTCTCCCACTCAACAGTTTGCTCCTCCATTACCACATGCATATCACACACCACTGAACCGACCTACCGAGAGGCAGAATGTGGAGGCCCTTCGGGAGGGAACAGGAGTCTAGGGGAGACTAGGGTTATGCCACACCAGGCTGCCGTTGCTTCAGCACCACCATACCAATGAACTGAGTACATTGAGACATGATGAACCACAGTTGCCCCCTTAAAGTGGAAATCTATTAAATTGTCTGTGCTGGTAGATTACGCTACTGGTATTCCATTCCTTATTAGAATTTTATTAGAAATTGTGATTTATATATTCGTGTTTACCCCGTGTTCGAAGATAGTCACATTCTTCAAAAGTATATGCATTCTTCTGATTGATTTATTGGTTTGTTTTTTTGGTCATTGGAGGTGGTGGCAATATTTATTTTAATAATTTTTTTGTGAATGCTCATCTGACATTTACTGACTACAACTAGCTATACTGAATTATCAAATTTACCATGGCTGCCTTTCACTTCTTGCGCAAGCCCAATCAGTGCATTGTTGCCAGGAAAAGTGAACCCCACCAGTAAAAATGGGAACTGCATATAGAGGAGCACGTGTGTTACACAAATGTATTGAATGGCTGTTTCCTAAAAGTGCCAGCTAAAATCAAATATGGAAAGATTTTCCTTATGGATTACCACTTTAACACGTAGAGTTGGCTTGTTTCCTTTGTTCCATAGCAATAACAAGGGCTAACCTAAACCTGTGGTTTGATAGGCAGCTCACCGTTCACTTGCCTGACTATGTTCGAGTCTAACTATCTTTTCTCTCTCTCTGTGCAGAGAGCAGTTTACAGTCATCACACAGGAAGATGGATGAGCTGCAGGATGTCCAGCTGACCGAGATCAAACCCCTGCTGACCAATAAGGTGAGGCGAAGGTTAACAACAGTGGCCAACTTTTAAGGACATTGGCACCACAGACACTCAAAACAGACGATTGTGAGACGCACAACACTGCTGTTACATGCACTCTACTGTGTGTATTTGGTGCAGAGGTATGGCACTTGATGCATATGTACAGCATATGCACCATATACGCACAGCACAAGCATGCACGCTCTGCAGTTCCTTGATCAAAGTGAATAATTCAGAGAGGGAGGGAGAGAGGGAGAGAGAGAGAGAATTTTGGAAGGCGGCTTCTGAGAGCCGGAGTAAATGGGGAGAAAGATCAAAGGAGAACCTTGGAGAAACTCTCCTGGGTGCTCGGAAGATACTCGCGAGAGGGGAAGAAGAGACGATGGAGGAAGGAAGGAAGGCAGACTGGATGGAAGGAAAGGGTTGAAAATCTCCAGTGGGGATCATAGCTGTTCTTCCTTTTCCGGCTCTATGTTCTCTATATCTGCATTTAAGAACAAAATACGACTGCCTGGGTGTCATAACCCTCATTATGAGCCTCATTACTGTCGCATATCAATCTAGAGGAGAGGCTGAGGGCAATTGCGTCAGTCCACAGCAGTGCTGTCGCCTACATTGAGCATCATTTTCCTCAAGTCTGTGGAGCCGACTGGCTGACTGGCAATTTAGGTTCCCCTATGTGTGGCACCTTAAAATACTCTAAATGACAGAGACCAGAGCTGACCTCTCACTCCACCTAGTGGCCAGCTAATTACAAAGGGTGCAGAGGAGAGCAGATAGGAGGAATCCTAATCCTATGTGGAAATGATCTCTCCATATGAATCACCATATTGACATACATGTTGAGCTTAAATATCCTTATTCTTGTCAGTCTCACCACATCATTGTGTCACCCATTGCCATCACAGATCCTCGCAGAGGATCCATATAGATTGCAAAGAAACCAAAGGAACGATCACATGGTGCTTTTCTTCTTGACCTCCGTTTAACTCTCACCTTCCTCCTTTCTCTTGCAGAATTCCCGCAACTTCCAGGACTTTGACTGCCAGGTGGGTGCTGCTCTATGATTCTGCATTAATAACGCCACTGCTGTTGTGCTATTGCTTTTCTGGGGGTTGGGAGGGGTGGGCATTGCGACCATGGCCCCATTCTCAGCCTCACACCTGCTTAACCCATCTGGTCCCCTGCCCCAGATCTGAACGTTGCTCCTCACTTACCTCTTTGTTTTACCATTCGTTTACGTGTTGCATTTGCCTATTGCATTGGTTAGTGGGTCAGTGTTTGTTTTAGTTTTCATTCTTTAATGTTTCAGTATGTGGATTGTTTGTGGATATGTGCCTGCGGGTTGATCCTTTGTGTCCAAAGTTTAGGGTTGGGAGATCAAAATTGATTGTTGAATCTGGATGTTCTGTTTTGGCAATTTCTAGTGAATTAGCATTGTTCTATCTTTTTTTCAGTCAGAAAACACTAGTTTTAAATGATATGACACGTGAAGCTGTTAACAGAGAACGTTGCTGATCATACGGTACTTGGAGAGATTCTTCCTGAATCGGCTCTATTTCAATATAAAATGCAAAGAATTCTGCATTTCACATTTTATCAGGGAAATGTGAACTACACACAACCATCATTGTTTAAAAAAAACATTTAGAATTTTTCGAATTTATAATATTGAAATGCAATACTAAAATAATCATAATACATGTGGAATTGGCAGCTGGATTTTGTGGTGGATACTGGATTGGAAGGTCCTTCCAACTTCCCGCCACCACATTATAACACCCTGTTATGGCTTCCAGGGGTATTTGGACGGAGCTAGAAAGAGCATAGGTTGACCCCATTCATTCGGAAGTTTGTTTGTTTTCTTGTGGCTGTTTATTCCTTAAAACAAGGGCATTAGGAGGGAGCAACAAATCGGCCCTGCTCACGGCCCCCTCGCCCACTATTATTCCCTCGCCCCCCTCTTGGCCGGGCCTGCCTGCGGGCTTGGCAATGAGATATTAACCAATTATGTTTGTGTTATTGGTTGACAGTTTGTTGGCTCACTAAAAGAAGAGTGGACCTGTGCAATTTGGGAAGCCAGGGAGCGGAGATCTGATCGATGGGCTTCCAGGAGGGAAGCTCCGGTTATTGAGTGACAGACTGATCCGAGTGGGCTCTGAGTGGGTTTTTCTGAACTATTTATATCCAAGAAGAGCCTGTCAGAAATGTGGCAAGATTAGCAAGTCACCTTTTTATTTGTGATATAAAAAAATAGTTTTTATTCTTTGCTGTTCCTTCCTGGTGGGTTCTCAATGCAACGGTTTGTTTTTGTTCCTTCTGGTCTCTCCCTGGCTGGCGATAGATTTTTCGTCGCTGTGCAGCCTGAACTTTGCAGCTGTATCTCAGGTCACATTGTGTAAACCAACAGCAGTCGTGCTTTTGTACAGCTTTTTTAACACAACACGCGCTATACTGAAACACAACCTGTGCAAGCTGTGGGTAGACGCTACACTCTGTCCTCTCCACTGGTTAGAACGGAGAAAGAGCTAGAATGCTAGCGTGCCCTACATACAGCCAAGCAGCGGTCCAAAATCCCAGCTTTCGATGCTACTTGATGGTGCTTGGCGTGCGTAGTGATTTGGCCAGCGGTCCTGTTGCCTCGCTGTTATACAAAGGGATAATTAGTCTTTTCTGGCAAGGGGGGGGATGAGTTTCCTGCATGAGAATCATTTTTCCACAAGACGACGGCTTCTGCACCAACACCGGCCGCACGCCCTCAAAAGCCCTCCTTGCCCCACCACCCCCACCCCCATCTGCAGTCATGCCGACATCCCGGCATCCCTCGGCAGCTAAATATAGCTCCCGCAGGTAGGGGAGGAGAGTGCGCATGCTCAGTGCAGCAGGCCGAGCGCACGCTCTCCGGCATGTGCTGCTGTCTGCTCTGCCCCATCCTCTTTGTTCATTAATGGATTCATACGATGCTGCATATAGACACGCACACAGTCGTTGGAAGTAGGGGCGCCCACGCCCCCCATCGACAGCTTCCCTTTACTGCACCAAATCTATTTTTTAAATAAAGAATTGGTGCTTAAATTTGTCTGATTTTCATTTGTCTTTCATATTTACTTACAACATAAAGAATTTATGCTTTTTCCTAGCCTAATGATGTGATTGTCAGAAATGATAAGCCTGTCTCCTGCTCAGTCACGTAGACATATAGACATTAGGGCTGTTAGTATTTTTTTTTTCTTAGTCAGTGTGCATTACAATAAAAGGATAAAACCGATAGAAGTTTACAATAATGCACAGGTATAACATTTCAAATAAAGGTAAACATAAATATATATATATTAGCAGGTCCAGCACTCCAAAGCAGGAAGCAATGCTGCGTTCAAGACCCACGAGAACTTAGAAATCTGTAGTTTCGGTAGTGCTGCTGCGTTCATTGAAACTCAATGAACTCAATTGTTTCGGAAGTGACGCTGCCTTCACGGGAAAAAAGGAACTAATAGTCAAATCTTCATATTGAACAGCCAAATCCGATTCCACTGACAAAATGTGTCCGGTATAGCCCTGACACATAGCAATTTTCTTTAAGAACTTGTGTGCGCACGTTGACCTGGTTAGCTAGCAAGTGGTGAAATTAGGCTACCGGTTCAAGGCAATGTCACAAAAGCGGATATTCCATTTATTTTCAAAACCTCCCTCTGAGCCAGCTAAGCGCCTGAGAGAGACGGACAGAAATGACAGCTGACAAGTTGACACCTCCTGCACTTCCCAGATCTGTACCAGTAGGCCGACAGCAACAGGGACAGCAGCAGCTAGCCCCACTCTGTAGTACTTCTTCACCACCTCCTGAGGCTACTCAAAAGGCAGGTGCAGTGTCCTTCAGACCACCAGAGAATTATGCATCATTCACTCTTGTCAGGCCGCCTGGTTCAAAGAGTGACAGTGGCTAGAATACATTGCAGATGCTGACAGCATTGTGTGTGGTGTGTGCAGGTCAGCTATCAAGAGCAAGTTGGAGTCTCTTCGTGAAGGAGAAAGGCTTTTCCAGTTGGAGAAAAGCAACGGAGAAGATTAGAGACCACAAGAACTCACTCATTTAGATGCGACTCAAAGATTGGCTGCCCTGAAAACAGCCACAATTAATGTGCTGAAGCCATTGTAAAAGAACAGAGGACGATGCTGGAAGCTCCTTTTCAGCTGCATAAGATTCCTGGGGTGCGAGGGACTCCCACTGAGAGGGGCTGCAAATCGGGATAGGATGTTATGGCAGCTGATGACGGAAAGGGTGCGCATTGATCCTGACTTGAATAATTGGCTGAAAAAGAACTGGATGTCTAACATCCAAAATGAAATCCTGGAGCTGTTTGCCAATGATATTCAAAGACAAATCTGAGCCAAGGTGAGCCATCGCAAAAGGCCCTTTTTTGCCTTAACTGCTGACGGAACCACAGATATCACTGGCAAAGAACAGTTATGAAATATACAGTTTATTGATGACAACCAGGAAGTTCAGAACTTCTTTCTGGGCTTTTACAACGCACCCGGACACAACAGCCAAAATTTATGTGCATAAAAGACGTCCATTCTGCGCCTCAATCTGCCCATGGAGAGACCGAAAGTCTACTGTTTTGATGGAGCCAGCAATATGTCTGGGAGGTTCAGGGAACGTATCCCGACTCTGTTTGTCCACTGCGCAAATCACTCATTGGATTTATTATTGCAAGAAGTGGCAAAAGAAGTGCGCCTGGTTGCTGATACACTGAACTTCGTGCGAGAGGTTACAGTTATTATCAATGATTCGGCAAAGAGGCCTTGTACCAGTCCCTATATGGATGTTGAGATGTGTTACACCTGCTTGCCCTGTGCCCAACTCGATGGTGCGTCAGAGTTGTGGCATTGTCACGTCTGCTCACCTACTATGGGGAAATGGTACAGACCTTCAGGACCTTGGAGAGCGACAAGACTCAAGGGGGAGATGCCTGCCAAAGTAGCAAGTCTACTCACTGTGCATGCGCACAGTCTTGGGTTTGCTTACCTGCGTTACTGTGTTCACCCCATGCGAAGCATGGTCTCTGCAAGGCACCAAAGTCACAGCCCTGGGGTCAATGGAATCCGCCAAACTCCTTTGCCAACGACCAATCACACTGCAACAGGATGCCACCATTGATGACCTTGTGGCCAAGATGAAGGAATACGCCGATCGCTACATCCACTGCGAATCACTAGTATCCCAAGACCACCAAGAATAATCTTTATTTATATAGCACCTTTCATACAAGAAATGCAGCTCTTACTTCAATACATGTAATACTAGCCTACTTTTACAATATAAAAGAGTCGCGTACCTCTCCAAAGTATTTAGTTACTTTAGAAAGCAAATCATAAAGATTTTGTGCCTGGCCCATATTACAGGGTATCCAAAGTGAGAGCCTATATGCAGTGGTCCATGCACCAGCTGAGTTAACTGCAGATACCTATCTTTCTATTTTCGTTTGGCTTCATGTAATTTATTTTTGATATACAGGTACAGCTCATAAAATTAGAATATCGCGAAAAAGTATTTTGTCAGTCATTTCAGAAAGTGAAAATTCTATATATTCTCAACTCATTACATGTAAACCAGAGTATTTCAAGCATTTTTTTTATTTTAATTTTTATATTTACGTCTTACAGCTCATGAAAACCCAAAATCCAGTATTTCCAAATATTAGAATATTTCAAAAGATCAATACAAAAAAACCCTCTGAAAAGTATGTTCTTTTATGCACTCAATACTTGGTTGGGGCTCCCTTTGTACAAATTACTGCATCAATGCGGCATCGCATGGAGGCGATCAGCCTGTGGCACTGCTGAGGGGTTATGGAAGCCCAGGTTGCTTTGATAGCGGCCTTCAGCTCGTCTTTATTGTTGGGTCTGGTATGTCTCATCTTCCTCTTGACAATACCCCATAAATTCTCTATGGGGTTCATGTCAGGCGAGTTGGCTGGCCAATCAAGCTCAGTAATGGTCAGTAAACCATTTACGAGTAGTTTTGGCAGTGTGGACTTCAAGCAACTTGGATTCTGTGCCTCTCCACTCTTCGTCCAGACTCTGGGATTTCCAAATGAAATGCAAAATTTACTTTCATCTGAAAAGAGGACTTTGGACCACCGAGCAACTTTTTCTCCTTAGCCCAGGTAAGACGCTTCTGACGTTGTCTCCGGCTACAAGTGTCGCACTCCTAGTGTCAAGCCACCCCTGAACCAATTTCCTGGACACGTCTGTGCGTGGTGGCTCTTGATGCACTGACTCCAGCCTCAGTCCACTCCTTGTGAAGCTCCCCCACGTTCTTAAATCAGCTTTGCTTGACAATCCTCTCAAGGCTGCGGTCATCCCTGTTGCTTGTGCACCTTTTCCTACCACACCTTTCCCTTCCAGTAAATTTTCCATGAATATGCTTTGATACAGCACTCTGCGAACAGTCAGCCCTTTCAGCAATGACCTTCTGTGGCTTTCCTCCCTTGTGGAGGGTGCCAATGGCTGTCTTCTGGAGCAACTGTCAGCATTGTGGTTGTGTGTGCTGAACCACACTGAGAGATTAAAGGCTCTTTGCAGGTGTTTTGAGGACGTCTCTGTGCCCCTCTGTAAAATTTTCTAATATTTGGAGATACTGGATTTTGGGTTTTCATGAGCTGTGAGCCGTAAGTATCAAAATTAAAAGAAAGAAATGCTGAAAATACTCAGGTTTACATGTAATGAGTTTAGAATATATACACTTTTCACTTTCTGAAATGAATGACAAAAAATATTGTAATAATAAAACTTTTTCACGATATTCAAATTTTATGAGCTGCACCTGTATATGACTATATGGAATAGCCAGGCTTCATTCAGAAGTGGTCTCTCGTTCAAGTAGGCTACAATTAGTTGTACCTTCAAGGTCCTATGATTTTCCTAATGACTTTTGATTTTGCACTTTTTATTAAGGTTTCATGATTGATATGAGCATGCGTGACATAGGCTATGCCTCTTTGATATGAACCATTTTTTATTGTCATAATAATAAGGATGCTTTGAACATCTAAATCTTTTCTTAATAGCTGTATACTTCTCAAATTATTTGAAATTAAAGCCGTGGGTCGGGCATTAATAGCTCAGTCTAATGAGCACTGCTGTGTTGGACAGCGCTGTCCAGGGTGGGGCACCACAAAATAAGTGATAATGGTGCGATGGGTGAAGTAGTCCATGCCCAATGCCCCCTCCCCAATATTTACAGCACCCCCTCCCAGAAAATAGTTCCAACGTCCCTGTACACACACACACATAGCAGTCAACCACATAGTCCCGAATGTTAAGTTGCATCACCTGTTCTGAAGTATGCCCAGTGTTGTTTTTCATCACACTTCTCCACGCTAAATATACAGGCGTGGAGAAGTGTGTATTTAGTAATACACTTGGATTCATCTGAGAAGCCTGAGTGGGGGGTCTTTATGTGTGTCGTGTTTAGAGTCGTGGGACGTGACAGGCATGAGGATGGAGTAGAACCCTCCCCACTCTCTCTCACACATACACACACCCAAAACCACAGCGTTACAGCACAACAGAAGATGCAACAGATGATAAGATATTAATGCATTGGCACGAATATCGCTAAGCCAATGCATTGGGAGCGGGGGTCCGTGCTGCACAATCTATGTGCAGCCAATGTGACATTTCCAAATCCTCATCCCTCTCCGTAGTACCAAAGCTCCCACTACAGGTTCTTTGCAGGAAGTGCAGCCGGTGATGTCAGAACCCCACGTTAGGGCTGGTGTGTATGTGTGTAGACTTTAGAGGGTGTGTTGGTGCTGTATATCCAAGATATCCTCCTTGGCTGGAGGAGGAGAGGGGATCGAAGGAGGGGGTGATTCACAGTCTTTCGCCCCTGGGAGTTGCTGTGTTTTAGAGTGTACACTTGCAAATGTGGTCATGGCTGAGTCTGTGCTTTAAAAATAGACTGACGCTTGGTGTGATGGAGAGCAGTGGAAAGAGTAAGAATAGAGGTCAAAATGAGGGGGTGTTTATTTCCGGCTCTCACACCCGGTCTTTGGCAGGACTGCGAGATGTATCGTTTTTTGGTTTCTCTATGAAGATTGTGCAATATACGCATCACTCAAAGCTGTGATGTCAGAAATAAAAGGCTGAATATTCCAACACGGTTGTTTGCTCTTGTTGTTTTTACATCGCTTATATCCGTACATGTTGTGTGGAGATGGATGTAAAATGCTGATGTTATTGAATAGTGATGGACACAACAGGGGGAATCACTACATGGTTAATATTAGCCATAAATGGCTATATGATAAATTAATAGACTTGAGACTGATTTATGATTTTGGTACATCTCTAACTTTTTATGTCTACAAACACTTTGAACACAGCGTCATAAACCATTCAGTAACATTGTTTTATTTGTAAATTACTTATTTATGATGACACCATGATTATCTCCAGAACCAAGATGTAGTGGCCTCGTCCTAATTAATATTCATGAGCTGACCTTTGAGTGATGGGTACAAGCTTGCTTGCCTACTACAGATTTATGGGTTCATGTAAAGCAAGATCAGCTCAATGAGTGGCCATGGCTTCCTAATATGGTGATTTGATCTGATTGGAGGTATGCAAATGAGTGTATATGACATCATGAGTATTGGAAAAATAACTGAGAGAAGAGAGATGAACTAAAAATAGATCCGATTTAGCAATGCATGATAATTGGCCAAAGGTATGCCTCTGATTCAGATTGTTTTCAAGTTGCCTTGAAATGTTGGAAGTCTGTGGAATCAGAACTGAAGCAGATAAAATTGCTTCATTGGACAGTTAATGACCTCATTCAATTAAATCTACTCCCTTTTCACTTTTCAGGGAACTTTGGAACACATCTTTGTAATCACATAAGAATACTATACCTTCCATATATCATGACCGCTAAAGCTTTACACTGTTGATATTTTGGCGCCAGTCTTAGTCTCAAATATATATATCATCAATGGAATATGCAACACCTTTATTGGGGGGGGGGTTACGCACGATGCTTGTTTTGCTTAATATTGCAACATTGTTAAATAAGATGGCCTAACCTAAAATAAAAACACTTTATAATACAAATAGAAACTATTAAAGGTGTTATGTGTAGTTTTCAGAAAATCCTTGTTAACGCCAGTGGCTGTTAAGTGAACTGCAGTCAGCATCTTCTCATCCTATTGCTCGCTCGTTGCCTGAGTGCGAGCGTCCTGCGCAACACACCAGAAACTCAGATCATCCCATTCGCTCGCACCTGACTGTGCTCAACTTAACTGACTGATGAACGGGTCGTTTCAGGAAGTGGTTCAGTTGGTTCACCCAAAAGATTTGAATCGTTGGCAAACAACACAGCACTGAAGCTGCTCCGGCTTGAGCTGTGAGTGCGAGCTCCGCCTCCGCCAGGTAACTTACCCAGTATTTACGAAACAAATCACTGAAGTGAAAGTTCTGTCACAAAACTATATTGTTACGTATCCTTGCACATTTTTAAGTGGGTATACGGAAATCCTGGAGCTTTCATAGACCCCGTTTACACTTGGCATTAACATGCGTCTTTGGTGATGCCAAGGGTAAACGCACCCAATGCCTCCTCAATGCATTTGAGATCCAATAGATCACACCACATTCGGAGGTGGTCTGGCTGCATATATCCGCATTAATTTGGCAATGTAAACGCGAATGCATCCTGGGCCACATTGAGGACCACCTACTCAACTGACATCCTCTGTGTACGCAGAGGTACGTACTCATTCACGCGCCAACGGTGTCATATTAAAGTCTGGTTGGGACAGTTTCCCCGTTACAGAAGTGCAGGATTTATTACACTGCTCAAAAAATATATATCACAGTAAAACACCAAGTCAGTTAAACTTCAAGGAAAAGCAAGACAACCCCCAAAAAAGGAATTTTGCATGTGGTGGTCACAGACAATTGCTCTCTCCTTATCCTTCCTGACTGAATCTTCTCTAGTTTTGTGTTCTGCTAGTGTCCTTGTCACTACTGGTAGCATGAAGCGGTACCTGCAGCCCAGTCAGGTTGCACAGGTAGTCCAGCTCCTCCAGGATGACACATCCATACGTGCGGTCGCAAGAAGGTTTGCTGTGACCAGCACAGTCTCAATAGCATGGACGAGATACCAGGGGACTGGCCGTTACACGAGGAGAGCTGGACAGGGCCGTAGAAGGTCAACCCAGCAGCAGGACCGGTATCTGCTCCTTTGTGCGAGGAGGGACAGGAGGAGCACTGCCAGAGCCCTACAAAATGACCTCCAGCAGGCTACTGGTGTGCATGTTTCTGACCAAACTGTCAGAAACAGACTCCATGAGGGTGGCATGAGGGCCCGACGTCCTCTAGTGGGACCTGTGCTCACAGCTCAGATATTCGGTGTGATTTTGAATCCAGCCCTCAATGGGTTGATGATTTTGGTTTCCATTGACCGTTGTTACGTCATTTTGTTCTCAGCACTCACTCACTACAGCAAAAGAGTAATTTGCTCGTTTTGCAGCGACTACCGGGCTGAACTGAGATTCCAATCTGGAACGAAAATAGCCGAGAGCCCCGAGTCCCAAACGGAGGCCATGACACCTGAACAGTGAGCCGCTGATGGGATGGCTACACTGGACAGAAAGTGCTCAAACTCTTGTATTGAATCCTGTCAGTACTCCTCCATGAAAATACAAATGGATTTATTTTAAAAGAAAACATTGGAACACTTTTTCTGTTACCTCAGATATATAATTCCAAATAGAATTAAGGACTTTTTGTTCAAGATTATAAACAGATTCTACCCTGTCAACGCCATCGGATAATTGAGGATAATTACTGTAGCAAACCCTGTTTTTGTGTATTTTATTCCCTCTTGTTTGTTTGTTTTTTTATGTTATTGTACATGTTTCATGGACAATTTCTGTTTTATACCTGATTTGGTATATATACCATGTGATATAGACATGTAATAAAATATTTCTGTCTATCTATCTGTCTGTCTTATCAATCAGTGATGCGAGAAGTACATAGACATTTTAATGAAGTAAAAGTACCAATTCCCTGACATAAAATAGCTAGTGCAGTGGTTTGCACAGAGCATTTTAGAGACGGGCAAAAGTTCAGAGAATTCAGAGAAGCTGGAACCCAGCAGGGCTCTGTGGTGTGATGGGTTCAGAGGCTGCCTTTCAGTGCTGCCGTCAATAGTTCAAGTCCAAGTTTCCTTCCATCCAACTCCTGTTCCTTTAGTCAAATGATTGGAGAAGACGACCAAGTTTCATACGACGCAGTGGCTCAAAGAGATAAACAGCTCTTGGAAAATTTCAGGTTCCAGTGACCTTTAGAAAAGCGGCACCTCGAGGGCCTGTTGGCATGATGGTTCAGACACTGCCTTCTAGCGCTGCCGTCAAGGTTCAAGTCCGGACTGTTCCATCCAAATCCTGTACCTTGAATCAGATGATTGGAGAGACGACCCAGCTTCATAAGACTCAGTGGCTCAAAGAGATAAGCTGCTGTCAGAGGACTTTAGGGTTCGATGCCAGGTGAGCTTTTGAAAGCCGGCAACACAAGTGAGCGTTTAAAAGCGCCCGGAGACCAGGGCTCATCGTGAAGGCGACCCGGTGTTGTAACCGTGCACCCAGAACACGTCCGTGGTTGTCAGGTAGGTGGCCGATTCCACTCCCTCTCCGCCACGGTAGCTGAACCACAACACTAAACTCCTCTGACAGGGGCTTATCTCTATGAGCCACCGAGTCTTATGAAGCTTGGTCATCTCCTCCATTTGATTCAAGGCACAGGACATGGATAGAAAAGTCTGGACTTGAACCTGTGACAGCAGCGCTGGAAGGCAACGTCTGAGCCACCAGGTTGCATTCACGCGTGGCCATGGTCTCCGGGTGCTTTTAAATGCGCACTCGTGTTGCCGGCTTTCAAAAGCTTACCTGGAATCGAACCACTGAAGGGTATTGTGTTTCCTTGTAGTGCCGTGTAAAATACACTAATTCACAAGGCCCCCTAGTACGGAAGGCTCAATTGCCTAACTATGCCATATGGAAATATCGCCTACGCCTGTAATATAATTACTGTATAACATTCCTTCCATGAGGAATGTCAGATGTCAAATTTTTTTTCCTTACTATTGTAGCATGAGCAATTTTGAGCATGAACGAATCATTAAAAAATATATATTTTAATTCAAATTCGGGGCTATTTGGCTTGGTTATCACATTAATTTATATTCTCATCTTAATTCCACTTCTGTATGATGATTGCCTATAACCGCGTGACTATAATAGCGTCCTATATTCCTACAGTATTGTATAATAATCCAACCATCCTGAATGATTCTGCATGTTTGGAACCTCTAACCTTCTCTCTGCTCCCTCTCTCTGACAGCGGATCAGGTCGAAAGCACCCTTCACTCCGCTGCCCCGCCAAGCACAATAAATAATGTGCCAGCCTTGGCCCTTTTGTGTCCACACAGATTCTTTCTTTCGCTCGGGGTAGGCGGAAATCGAGGCATTTGATCTGAATTCTAAAGAGGCTTGTTGCGGCCCAATAAAGGACGCCATTGTATGTAAATAGTTTATATAAGAGCATATGACCGCCATGGTGCAGGGCAGTGGCAAGTTGCGGAGGAATGATTAGCATTTTCCAAACGCGTTGGGTGTCCTCAATCCAGCCTCGCACAATAATTTTAATTTACTTTCACCTATTTTGTACACATTTTTGTGTACCACCACAGCTGAAGGTAAAAAATATTCCACATTCTGTCCTTCATCCTTATCAATTCTTTTATCCTTTACTTAGTTTAAGCGTGAAAGGAATTCGGGTTTGTGGCGAGGGCTGAAGTGAATAAGATGTCCAGAGCTCTTTGTTCTGCAAATAAGCATTACTCTGGCTGGCAATTCAGAATAGAAATGACTCTTAATCGCACCATTTGGATGTTTTGACTCAGGAAAAAAAACCAAAAAGTCTGTAGGCTTTCTTCACAATAGAAGCCTCTGATTCGAGAGAGAGAGAGAAAAGTTTCCTCATGAGAAGGACGTCTTGGCCGTGCTCTGGCAGCCTGGACGTGGTACAGGACTAATATAAGGTTCCAGGACCACGTGGCTTTGTGAAGGTTTTGCAATTGGCTTCGATCTCCTGCGTCTTGTGACGGTGCATGGCGATAGGCCATTTATACCGCCAGCAAACGACTTGGGGGGAGGGGGGATCTCTTCCGTTTGTCGTACTCTGCGAAATCTCACCTGATGTTCAGGCTGCACCTCAAGATGTTCGCTTGTGGAGCCGGTACTGCTTACGCCGCGTACACTGCTGGCTGAGCCGGGTAAAAACGCATTATATAACTATTCGACTTATTAGTATTATGCTTATTATAGTGTTGTGCTTTGTTTTATAGCATTTAATTCCTGGAATATTTAGCATTTTGATGTATTATTACTGCGATTGTTGAAGGCTAATCCTCTGTATATGTAAATCCGCCTCGGTGTCGCAGCTTTTGGTGACATTTCACATTTTCCCCTCGCAGACCTGGAATCGAAAATGAACTGGGGTTCCTTTTATGCCGTGATCAGCGGCGTAAACAGGCATTCCACGGGAATCGGACGCATCTGGCTCTCCGTCATCTTCATCTTCCGCATCCTGGTGCTGGTGGTGGCCGCCGAGAGCGTGTGGGGCGACGAGAAGGCGCAGTTCACCTGCAACACGCAGCAGCCCGGCTGCAACAGCGTCTGCTACGACCAGTTCTTCCCCATCTCCCACATCCGCCTGTGGGCGCTGCAGCTCATCCTGGTCTCCACGCCGGCGCTGCTGGTGGCCATGCACGTCGCCCACCGCCGCCACGTCGACAAGAAGATCCTGAAGCGGACGGGCCGCGGCAGCCCCAAGGAGCTGGAGCACATCAAGAACCAGAAGTTCAAGATCATCGGGGCGCTGTGGTGGACCTACATGATCAGCATCATCTTCAGGATCTTCCTGGAGGTGGCGTTCCTTTATATCTTCTACTTGATCTACCCCGACTTTAAGATGGTGCGCCTGGTCAAGTGCGACTCCTTCCCGTGCCCCAACACGGTGGATTGTTTCGTCTCCAGGCCCACGGAGAAGACCATCTTCACCGTGTTCATGCTGGCCGTGTCCGGCGTGTGCGTGCTGCTCAACCTGGCCGAGGTGGTCTACCTGGTGAGCCGAGCCTGCATACGCTGCTTCCACGGCCCCGAGGATGAATCCAAGGTGGCGTGGATCACGCAGAGGTTGTCCTCCTATAGACAGAACGAGATCAATCAGCTGATAGCGAACCATCCCGTCAAGGCTAAGTTCACTGTGACCAAAAAGAGCCCGACGGAGCGGGTCGACCGGTGCTCGGCCTTCTGAGACACCGCTGAAACTAATCCCCAGGAGCGTCCGCACATATACTGTATATTTGGTTATTCAGAGATACAGATACTCATTTGTACTATTTATTTATGCATCACCCTACGAGTCATTGGTTAATTAATCCAATAAGTTAACCTACTAATGCGAGCATTACTTGAAGTTGTAATTTTATCAACAACAAAGAAAGAGTTAAGACGAAGGTGAAAGGAGGGAGAAAAGCCCCATCACAGAGAGATGCTGGATAAGAGGAAGAGCTTTTTGTCGTTATTGTGATTAGAATAGTCAGTAATATGCCTCGTACTAATTCAATTTCTCGGTCAAAGCCGATAAGAAGAAAATGGGAACAAAAGTGTTTTTGTGTCAAAGCAACATCAATTCATGGGCCAATAAAATGGATTTTTAGACTATTCATCATTCATTAGATTGTGAAATATTTGGTTGCGGGTCATTTTTGTGGTAGCCTATTTGTGTATTGACATATAACAGAGCTATTGGTAAAAAGATGGAATTTAATTATATCCCAAAAGCTGAAATTGGATA
>OMKR01050667.1:0-12413 GCA_900302355.1 Cyttopsis rosea
GGACTTTGCACGTTCTTCCCGTGTTCGCATTGGGTCTCCTCCAACATAAGGACCCCGACTAAAAACGTGCAGAACACTTCCTGTCCTGTCCCTGACCACAACATGGATACACCTGGAACTGGTCCCCGGGCGCAGACGAAAAAAGGGCTGCCCACTGCTCCTGGCTGCCCCTGGAGGAAGGACGGCCGGGATGGGATAAACGCAGAGACCAAATCTCATCGTTCGCCACTGCATGTGTGCGTGTGTGTGTGCGTGTCACCCTCCGCATGCGTGTGGTTAAATGTGTGATTAATAAACAATTCTTCATTCGAATTGACGTCACACAGAGAGAGAAGGAAGATGATGCCGAAATCCCTTTGATGAAGTTTAAACTTCCTTCGGAGGTGAGTTGCCAGGGAACCGTGAATGATGTGAACACAGCGGTGCCACTACGGTGCTGTGGGTCATGTTTGGCTTGTAATCAATTCGGGGTCTGATTGGAAGTACACAGTGTTGCTGTGCTGCTACCTTTAATGGAAGAGACCCATGATTAACATTATGAGCTACACCCTTTGTGAAAATTATCCAATTACCAGTGAAACATCCACCATTAAGTCAAATGTATCAAGTGTAAGTATAAGTATAAGTAAATAAGTATATAAGTATAAAGATGGATTTGTTCTTACTTTAACGTAACCCTTTGCCCACATCGGGCTCACTACTAGCTAGCATAGTGCTACTCAATGTTAACTCTTTGGATAGGTGTGTACATATGTTCATTTTTCATCATTCATATTTTGTTTATTTCTTCTTTTTTATACTTCTTCCCTTTCTTGACTAATAATAATAATAATAATAATAATAATAATAATAATAATAATAATAATAACCTTTATTTGTATAGCACCTCACATACACGTCACAAGGCCATCACTTAGTAACAGTCAAAGCAAAGCAAGTAAGCACTGAATTGTTTTGCTGCTGTGAGACCTATAAGTCTATTCTCACCTTATTTTTGTACAAACAACGTTATATCACAGGAAATAATACCGTATACCGTCTTATAGCTGACATTTTATTATATCTCCTGTTTTGTTCTTCTTCTCTTTTTTCCTGTAGCACCTTGAGATTGGTCCCAATGAAAGGTGCATTAAAAATTAAATGTATTATTATTAGTAGTAGGAGTAGTAGGAGTAATATTCCGCGATAAAGCAAAGTACTGCTGTCGTACTGCAAATTAGGTGTAGAATGATTTCAAACAGCAACATATAGCATTTGACTTACAAAAGACATTTGATATTTATACCACAGTGAGGCAAAGTCAATAGGCTATGAAATTTTACTGTTCACACATTCAATTAAAAAATAATAATTATTTATCATTATTTAATGTGATAGATCTTTAGACTCTGGTAATTGAAAGTCCCCTCTACGTTCCTTGCGCTGAGAGAGAAAAAAAATCTGCCAAATGTTGATGAAAATCCTAAACCGATCAAATGAGAATATGCGGACAGCCCCAGCTCCACGCTATCTCTCAGATGGAACTCAACCATCTTGATCAATTTGAGGGATTTTCCAGAGCATCCAATAAAAACCTCCCATCACCTCAAATCACAACAGAATTCCACCATTGTGCTTTTGTGTTGTTGTTTTTTGGATAGTAAGTAAGTAATGTCTATTTTTATAGCACATTTTAAAGACACCACTCACCCTCTGAGCTGAAATAGCTGCATCGACTTTCCACTTGATCCTAACAGTGTTTTATTCAACGATACCGTTAAAAATCGGATGGTACCCACAAACAGCGATTTTCTGTGGATGCCTCCTGGCTTCGGCCTACTTCAGCTCGAAGCCCTGCAATAACTTGAAGCATGCAATAGATGAATGCTTGGTTTTTCTCAAGACTGCATCAACTTTTCACCTGATCTCAACAGTGCTTTGTTTAATTATTCAACAATACTGTTAAAAATCGTGGATGGTACCCGCAAACAGTGATTTTTGGTGGATCCTCCCCGGCCTCAGCCTACTTCAACTCTATGCCCTGCAATAACCTGAAGCTGCATGGCTGTCTCCTGCTGACACACTATCACCCAGCAACCAGCAACAAGCACTACAGGTACAAAGTCTCATCTTGCAGTCTCATCTGAAAGTTTTCTGTCACCTGTCATATGGGCCCAAAAAAGCCAATTAAGAGGAGGATTCTTTGCCACTGTCTATGGTGCATGAGCTGCTTGACCAACAGAAGACGTTTTTCAAAGACCTGATGGATCAACAAGATTTTTTTTTTAAATGCTTCATCAAAATGTTTGTCGATTCCACCAACCTAAGGGTTGGCAACAATTTGAAAGACATACAAGATATAAAAAATTTGCCCGCAGTACTTTCAGAAGGACATGGATGAGTTAAACAAAAACTGATAACTCTGCCAACCTTAACACCATCTATCACCATCTACCACAGGTCTCTGCCTGTGCAATCCTCTATTGACAAACTCATTGCTAAATCGGAATATCTGGAGAGTCAGTCAAGGAGGAACAATATTCTCATCGATGGAGTACCCGATGAGAGTCATGAGTCATGGCAAGTTACAGAATCCAAAGCTAAACAACTGCTGGCTGATAAGTTGGAACTTCACCCAAAACAACTTGAGATTGAACGTGCACATCGCAGTGGAAAATATGATGAGCAATCCAACAGGCCACGGACAATGGTCACGAAATGACTCAGATTTAAGGACAAAGAGGAAACCCCTGAGAGGAAAAAAACTCAAGGGCACTGAGATCTATGTCAATGAGGACTTCACTGAACGTGGGAGACAGAAACGAACTGAACTGTAGCCAAAGCTCAAAGAAGCACATGACAAGGGAATGGTAGCATATTTTCAATAATGACCGGCTAGTTGTTCACCAACCTCGAGATCTCGCACCTCGCCCCTCACGAGTGAACTTATCTCCCTCTTCTTCTACTTGACTCTATTTCAGCTTCTCCTGCTATGGACACTAATAACCCTGCTTTGGACTCCAAACCAGTGAGTCACTTTCCAGCATTTTCCAACTACTTAAATTTGCCACCCTTCGCTCATGCTGATCGTGATAATCGGTTATTTGGTTAACTGACTTGGTTAAATGACTCTGAAGTGTCTCTCTACTCTACTCTACTCTGGCTCCATTCATGTTTTTAGTCACAGGAAGGATAGACCAGGCGGTGGAGTATCCCTCTTTGTTAAAGGTACATTCTGCAACAAGATTTAGCAATTGGTAATCCTAATCCAGATAGTTATGTTGAATGCATTTTCATTGAGTTAATAGGTGCACCTTGTTTTCCAGGCCGTGCTGTCATTGGCTGTGTATCTACTGTAGACCAGGGATTCCCGACCGTTTTATCATCACGGACCGGACCGTAGCGCACAAAATGCTCATGGACCGGGGGGGTCTCCCACTTACGCTTAGAAAAATAGGAAAATAAATACAAAATAAATACACTATGTATTGTAATACATCTACAAACAAAGGTAGAAAACACACATCCAGTTTAAAAAGCTGTGTCCCCCCACTACGGTTCAATCCAGTGCCGTTGCCCCTGGCCCAGCGAGCGGAGAGGGGCGCACCCCCTCCCGCATCGCAGCCGCCCGTCACCGTTAACCGAGCGGTAATGTCAACTCTTTTGTTGATAATCGTGATACTTCTGAACACTAATGACAAAGAGTGCAAACCATCAACATAAATGTAATATATTAAAAAATTATATTAAAAGTACATGAAATATCATCCATGAAATTGTAAATAAGACCTCCTCTGAAAAATTGCCCCACAATACATTTAATATTAATAATACCATCATAGAGGATTCCATTGGGATTGCCAACATATTCAATCACTATTTTGTCAATATTGCCTTGGCTGCAAAAAATTCCCATCATACCCACTTGTTCCTCTAATATCGTCTATTTCCCATCTAACTCATTTTACTTTTTCTTCTGTAAGTGAGCAAGACATATGTAATATGTCAACAGGTGTATGTCAACCAGATCAACTGAAATGGGCCAAGGTTATTCCACTTTTTAAAGCTGCATCATGATTTTCAAATTATCTCTATTACCGTGTTTTTCTAAAATAATAGTGTACAATAGACTAGTCAACTACTATAGATAATAAGTTACTAGATGACTATCAATTTGGATTTCGTGAAAAGCATTCTACCTCTATGGCCTTGGTCCAATTAGTTGACAGAATAATTTCAGCTTTAGAAAACAAAGAATTCATAGTTGGAGTATTTATTAATTTGTCAAAAGCTTTTGACACTGTGGATCACAATATATTGTGTAATAAGCTATAAGCTCATGGTGTTTGGTACTGAACTCAACTGGTTTAACAGCTATCTGCTTAAGAGGAAACCATGTGTCATTTGGAATGGAACTAACTCATCATCCAGCCACATAGTGTGCTTTTCCACAAGGTTCCATACTAGGTCCTCTTTTATTTCTTATATACATTAATGATTTGCATTTAGTCTCAAAAGAAGTGCTTTCATTTTATGTGCCAACGATACCAATATTTTTCTTACAGATAAAGATGAACACAGGTTGATAACTCGTATGAACAATGTTCTAGAGAGGATGGATATCTGGTTCAAACGCAATAAACTATCCCTTAATGTTAAAAAGAGTGCCTATATGATCTTTAAGCCTAAAAACAGAACCCTATCAGATCATCTTCGCCCCATTCTCATAGCTAACAGTTAGGCTTGGGCAATTGGACGAATACAGTATATCGGCAATCGTGATTGGCTGAGTCCAATCGGCGGTTGTTGTTCATTTTTTGGCTGATTTTAGTCCTTTTATTTTGCAAATTTAATGGCCTGTCTCCTCGAGATTTCAACTCGGCAAATAATTAACCTGTAAAGCGCAATTCAAAGCGTGCGCGAATAGGAACTGGTGCCACGACGCCGCGTCCGGTGCTTTTCTCCCCGTCTGGAGAAATCCTCAAAAAGAAGAAATAAATCACTTTCTCTCATTCTTTCTTCCTCGGTTCGGTTTAGTCCGTGCGAGCTGCGGACGGAGAAACTAAACTATCCAGCTGGGGGGGCTGCACGACTCGCAGCGATTAGTTCCTCGCGAACTAATCTTTTAAATGGCTCGGGAGTCACCACACGTTGCATTCTTCTGCCTAAATATATCATTTTGACATAATTAAATGTTTTTGTTAAATCTAAAATTCCGTGTTGAAGAGTCGACTCTTCACCAGCTTAGCCGACTATTCTGACTCTTATCCTTGACGAAGAGTCGGGTTAAGGTAACAAATCTTTTTACCGGGTGACTCCTCAAGAATTGAGTCTCAAGAAAGAGTCAAACCTTCCATCAATAGTGTGGACTGCGGAGCGCACCGATGGGCACCGAACACACCTATTACTGGGGGGTGGAGGACCCGTCCCGGGGGGAGCCGAATTGTTTTAACCGAACCCGATCCGTGTCTGCAAAGATGGCAAATGACTTATTTTACGTCCTTGGGCTTGCAGGTTGCGTCCGAGCGGCGAGTGGCGAATATATCACCAATCCAATTGAGGGTGGAAAATTTTTGACATATTGCCCAACCCTACTAATAATGCTCTTGAATATGCTTCCCATGTTCATCAGCTTAATTGGAAAAAACACATCTCTTATTGTGTCCAATACAGTCGCAAAGAATATTGCTATTTTACGAGAGTATGACATATTCTGTCAAGAAAAAACTTTTTGGATCTATGTTATTCTATGATTTACCCTTTCATTTCTTATGGCAATATAGTATTGGCAAGCAGATATAAAACCAGTCTCTATTCCATCTTTTTATTACAAAAAAAATTGTTAGAATGGTCACTAACTCTAGCTGGAATGCTCATGCTGCCCCATTATTTCAAACCCTGGAGTTGTTAAACATATTTGACATCAATAAACTTCAGATAGGTACTTTTGCATTTCAATTTCTCAACAATTCACTTCCCATTTCTTTTTACAGATTATTTGTAACTAGGTCTTAGATCCACTGTTATCACACAGATCTGTTGATCTTCTATAGTCAGTTCTTCAGAAGTAGCCTTGGCCAGTTTAGTCAGGTACAGAGGTCCAGTCATCATTCCTCATTTCAGATTTTAAAAAAAGGTCTTAAACAGCTTCTCTTGAAGGAGTACAGTATAATATACATGAGGTATGATAACAGTGTATGAAAGCAGTGCAAATATGTTATTGTAATTGTATTTATTTCTTCTTCTTCTTTATTTTCTTTATTTTCTTGTTTGGAAATTGTATTTTCTTCTTTCTTTTAGATATTTTAAATATTCTATGTCTGTTTGTGGCAAGCATCTGTCACAGCTGTCTTCAAATTTAACGTTAGGTGGGATCTTTTACAAGCCCTCAGGGGTTTTTTCATCCCACCTGTGTATTTATTTTCTTCTTTTATTGTATATTTCTTCTCTTTTGTTTTATTTTATTATATGCACAAATAAAGAACTAAAAATAAAAGTGCTTCACAATCAAATAAATAAAATGAAGATAAACCGAAATTGACCTTACTTACTAAGCAAAAGTTAAGGCACAGCGATAACTGAAATAATAGTCAGTTTTCATCATGCTCACATCAGGGAGAAAGGTACAATGGGGAGCGACGGCCTGAGAGGACTCTGCTGAAAGTCAAAATACAGCAGGACAACTAGAACAAATACACCAGGACAGACAAGACGATCTGTGTGGTGATTGAAGTCCAACATTTGAACTCCACCACCAATATTGGTTGACTGGAATGCATCACATCAATCTGACCCGCTACACATCTACCTGTTGGCCCATGAGCAGTGGCGTCTGAAGCCAACGGCCCCCTGATCGCCACCAGCATGTGTGTTTGTTTTCTCTTGTCTTTTTTTTTAACTTCCTGACCGACAATCGTCTTTCCCTCACTCTGTTCCACGCTCTCTCGATCTGGGACTTCACCCTCTGATGCTGCGTGCGCTACGTTCCCAGCCAGACTATTGTTCTAGCTTCTTATTCAGCTGATTTTTTTTTCCTGCCAAGTCAAACAGTGACTCAAATTGTCGTGTTGGCATCTTTCTCCTCTAATCCTTACATAAAACCTTGCTGTCAAAGAGAGTTTTCGGGAGAGATATTTGCCCGATATGACAAGTCGGGCCGTAGGCGAAGCCGACAGATTTTGGCTGTTCTGAGTTGCTGCTCGTCACCAAAAACACAAACAAAAAAAAAGTGGCAGGACAGATAAATTAAAAACACAAACAAGAACGAGGCTGATTTTCTGCTGCTGCTAGACTGAACTTGATGGCGATGGTGACGGTGACGTCGGCGACTCGTCCCGTTTGGCTGACGCACGCAGGCAAGTGTCAGTCGCTGCCGTGCAAACAGGGCAGGGGGAGGCCGTAGATCCTTATTATGGGAACAAAAATTTGTGACGCAGGATTAATTTGAAACCCCCAAAAAAACCTCAAACGCTGGGATCTGCCGCGGCGCGTTTTCAACCACGGAGCCTCTCCCCTACTTCATTGTGAAAGGCATCAGTCATATATCATTCATTCTGCTCCCTCAACATTTATTCATGCGCTCTTATTTATTTATGACTTTTTTCTCAGGCTGCTTGTTTGCCTTTGCCGCCGCTTTGGGGCGTCCCGCTGCATTAGCCTCCTTTAGCAGCCGCCACAAACCACCGCCGCGGCACAAGAAGAGAGGGTCCGGAGAGAGGCTGACGGAGGCAAAGTTACCTGGGCCAAAAGCGCTTGGTGAGAGGCCGAGCGAGACTGAGCGAGGCCTCTCTCTCTCTCTCTCTCTGTCTCTCTCTCTGTCTCTCTCTCTCTCTCTTTCTCTCTCTGTCTCTCTCTCTCTCTCTCTCTCTCTCTGTCCATCTGTGTGTGTCGACGTTGACCTCCGATGGTGAGTGATGAGTTTTTATCAGCTCCAGAGAAGCCTCTCCTCTGTGTGTGCCCTTTTCACCAAATGATTAATTCCTCTCGCTCTTCCCTTTTTTTATTTTATTTTATTTTTTTACCTCCTTTGAACGAGTGAATTTGATTCATCCGTGATTCATGAAGAGTCATCATTTCTATATACAATTTTTCCAAGTGATGCGGGGAACTTATGTGTTACGTGTTGTGCTCGTAGTTTCTCTCTCTCTGTGCCTAATTTGGTCCCATATGGCGTGAGGGATCATTATTGTAGTTTTCTTGGAATTGGACCATTGAGACCATTGAGGAATTGTCCACAGAGATATAAGTGGGAAGCAGAGTTAGTCCCAGATGTGATTTGGCGGCGGCACATTGAAGCGCTGTGCACAGGACGCCGCCAGACCCGGCCTGGCTTCGCCGAGGCTGTGGGGAGGAATCAGGAGCTGGACTGGAGGAGAAAGGAACATTTTCCATAATCACTTTGCCTCTTGTGCTGTATTTCAAATCCATGAATCAGCTGAAATATTCAGAGCATTTACCACAAACATATTGATAATTCACTAAGGCTGCAAATATACTGTAGCCTATGTATATAAATATAAAAATATAAAATATAAATATATGTAATATTTATTTACTTGTTGATAGGAGACTAATAATAATAATTATAATAATAATAATACATTAAATTTATAATGCACCTTTTATTAGGACCAATCTCAAGGTGTGACAGGAAAAAAGAAAAGAAAAGAACAAAACAGGAGGCGGATATATATAAATAATAATAATAAAGTGAGAGACAAGAATAAAGGATAAAAACAAGATTAAAAAAAAAGCAGCGCAGACAGCTCAGATAGATAGATAGATAGATAGATAGATAGATAGATAGATAGATAGATAGATAGATAGATAGATAGATAGATAGATAAAATATATATATTTTATATAAAAATATAAAAAAGAAAATGGCAATATACAGTAAACCTCAAAGTTAACCTTAAATAGTTAACAGTAAACAATAAGCAAAACAATAAAAAACGCTATTGACATTTTGGGTGAACAGCGGCTTTGAAATGGAGACTGATGCCATACTCCCAGGGGTGGTTAGCAGTGTGAGCGGTGCATTATCTACCCTTCTTTCCATTATCTCCCTTCTCTCCATTCTCTCCCTTTGACATATTCCCAAACCATCAGTGCACTACATCTCACTGGAGGAGCTTTGTAAGTGGACCCCTGGGACCCGAGCAGAGACAATCAGCCTGTGTGAGTGTGTGTGAGTGTGTGTGTGTGTGTTTGTGTGTGTGTGTGAGAGAGAGAATTCATGGTTTTGACTTGGTGTGTACATACATTCACCATGTGTCTGAGCTCATATTATGCATTATACAGTTATTCTCTTCCACTGATGGCTGTGCTGTGTGTATTTTACTGTACACACGAAAGAGATTTCCGTTTAAAATCATTATCAATGTATCAATCAATTGATCAATGTATTGGCTGCAAATATGTCAATACTCTGCCTATTGATTAAAATCTACAATCAGAAAATCAACCAGATGCAGGAAGATGGCCCATTGGGGTGTTGATGATGATGATGATCGTATCAGATTCATATTCCTCTATAATCCCATTCAAATTTGTATGCTTTCATTATTTTGAATATTCGAATATATTCAATTTTGTAATGCTCAAATGTGGAACTATTGGGGGCCAAGCCCAAGTTTCATTGAACGCAGCATTAGTCACAGCATCGCCCGAGTTTCAGTTTTACGAGTTCCCGTGGAATAGAATATGGAATAAAATATTCATAAGTGTGTTTTAACTAGTGTATAATCCCATGAAAATAAGAATCATTGTGTTTTCATTACCTTAGAATGAGCTGTGTACATGTACATGGGGGCTGAAGCCCCTTCCATGGACACCGCCACACACACACAGCGCTGTGTGTGTGTGTGTCTTCCTTTATTTAAATGAAAAAGTTTGAGATTATCACTTTAAATTCAACATTCAATTGACAAGTTTGGCGATTTTGACTTGAATTACTGGAATCATACAGAAATGACATTTACAACACACATCAGTGGAAAAAGCGTAGTATTTATTTTATTATTCTTAATAATCATAATAATCATAATCGCTATTTTCATTGGAGTATGACAGGTGAGGCTCTGCCTTCCCTGCCTCCCCTGACCACACGTCCCTGGCACACGCATAGACACACATGCCTGTTGCCGTGGTAACAGCGCACCAGCAGCACCTCCAGCTCTGGGTCTCTGGTTATGGCTGTCTGTTATTATTCTCAGGCACAGCGATTGATCACTGCGGCAGAAATCCTGGGAGCGAATACCTGAGAGGAAGAGGGAATAGGACCACGCCAGCCTACTGTAGCTAACCAGAAAAGAAGACATCTTCCCTCTATGGATTATATAGTTATATAGTCCAGCTCAGTAGTGTGTGCCCTGAGGTCTCAGTCTGAGTGGGCAGAGGCAATTAGAGAGCTTTTGAAACTTAATGACAGCAACTGAAAAGCCAAATTGAAATGATTGATGGCTCGGCAGCAATGCATTATAAGAGAGAACAACAAAGGCTACTATAGGCTCCTGCATCGATCTATAGTCCATAGTCTATAGAGGTTATGCAGCATCATTGCCCAACCACTCACAATTCATACAGCTGGTCATAGAGTTATAGATACAGCAGCAAACTATCCAAGTCAATACACAGACTTCATCCACAGCTAGAAGTCAAGATGCTGGTGTCGGTGCACCATGACACACAGGCCTCAAGCCTTTATGGGGCCCTAAGCAGAATTTGATTTGGGGGCAGTGGGGTAACTGGGTAGTTGCCATGTGTGACGCGGGGCTTTTTCTGTTTCATTCAATTAGGAAACGGAGGAAGATAAATACATCTAAAATAAAAACACACTGTTGTTTGTTTTGTTTGGAGAAACAGGGAACGGAGACGTGAAGCGGAGTGGATCGCTCCCTCTCCATTACCCTCTAGTGATACCACAGATTGGGGGCCCCCCCATCGCTGTGGACATTTTATATTTTATTATCGCCTCAGACATACACCAATCCGGAATATCTAGGTGGTTGGTTCTAATCGGATCTCGGGGACAAATTTAGAACAGAAAATTTAGGAGTATTTCATCTGGGGTCTCCCAGGGCTCAATCTTGGGCCACATATTGTTCTCTCTATTTCTGCTTCCACTATACTTTGTCTGGTTTAGGATTTAGGATTGCTCTTCAATGATTCACTATGTCCAGATCCTTGTAAATTACACCACATATACTATTTTTTGTAAATTGTAATAGAGCATTTACTTTTACTTATAAATACATTTACTTATAAATACTTATACTTATCTATCTATCTACTCTATCTATCTATCTATCTATCTATCTATCTATCTATCTATCTATCTATCTATCTATCTATCTATCCCATAAAAGGGAATTTCATCGGGGTTAGTTAAACATTATGTTTTTATCAGGGAGTAAAGACACTGGTTTGACTGTGTGTTAGACTGTGTGTTGACTGTGTAGCAGAACTGAAAGGGGAATTCCCAGTGGATTTCCAATGAAGCAGATTAGACTGCTCTACACCGCTCTCCTCGTCTGGTTTCCTTTAACCAAATAATCGCCCATGTTATGTTGCAGTGTCTGTGGAGAGAGAGAGAGAGAGAGAGCTAGAGAAAGAGAGAGAGAGAGAAAGAGAGAGGTGTCGGCTTTCTCTCTTCTCAAATTCAGAGTGGCTGCATCACACAGCCACAGTTGGTAGGAATCACAGCACAGTGTGTGTGTGTGTGTGTGTGTGTGTGTGTGTGTGTGTGTGTCAGGGAGGTTTCAAATCTTTGCTCAATTATTATTATATTGGAATTTTCATATAAAAGCCGGAATATGCTCATTGCAGTTTTTTGAAAACAATAAGCAGGAATACAATTTTTTTTAAAGAATTATGTCTGCGATGTCTGATCAAACATTTACATTATCATCAGGTTCTTCCTCCTTCAAATTTTGCACTAACTGGAGACTTTTAGTACTAGACATGGGAAGGCCAGAGAGCAACACATTACAAAAATCTAAGCGCAATGTTACAAATGCATGGACTATGGTCTCTGCATCACTCATAGATAGAATGGGCTGTATCGTAGCAATATTGCGAAGATGAAAAAAATGCAGTTCTGGTAATGTTCTAAATATGCAGTTGAAAAGAGAGAGTGGGGTCAAATATGAAATATGTCAAATAATATTGAACATTTACGAAGGGCCGACAACCCTGGACCCCGCGTATTGCAGCCTGCAGCTATATTTATTATTATTATTATTATTATTATTATTATTATTATTATTATTATCATTATTATTATTAATAATTGTATTATTATTATTGTTATTATTATTATTATTATTATTCTTATTATTATTATTATTATTATTCTTAATATTATTATTATTATTGTTATTATTATTATTCTTACTATTATTATTATTATTATTATTATTATTTTTAGTAGT
>OMKR01050669.1:0-12641 GCA_900302355.1 Cyttopsis rosea
ATATATAATTTATGATTTGTTGGGAATTATATAGAATAATTATATAGAAATAATATATATACATTTTTAATTATGGATATTTAATAAAAAAATTATAACATCAAAAAATGAGGACATACTGTATATGCTATATATATATGCTATATATAAATATGCTATATATAAAATATAGACATTTAAAATAAATCTAATTGTATGAAATTGTAAGATAAATATATAATTAATTAGGTAGATAGATTATTGGTATAGGTATATAGGTAGAGATTATTACTGTGTTACAGTGTATTACAGTAGTAGTGGAAGGTTTCTCACTATCGCTTGAATTTTCCAAAACCGAAAAATAGAAGCAATATTAAAAGATCTACAAATGTGAACTATCAACAGGGAAATGATGAGGGTTAATGGAACTCAAACCCAGTTTAACACCAGTATGGTCTGGCACCGGGGCTGAAAGCTTTGAGGATCTCGGACCTTTCTCATTAGAGCTTCTAGACCTCCCTATCTCTCAACCCCGAGCCCTCCAGACCCTCCTCCCACATTCTTTTTTCACATCCCCATGTCCCTGATTGAACTTCCTCAACCGGCCTTTATGATAAATTGCTCCCTCCGTCCATCCCTCGCTCTGCAGCCTCCTTTATATTTAATGTCGACTTGTTTGTGCTCCTACAGATCCTGTATTAAGCTTTGTTTTCCGTTGCTTGTTTGCCTCTCGCTCACTCCGTTGTGGAATATAAATGTCGTTTTCTGTCCCTTCCTCGGCCTTTTGTTGTCAGAGCCGGACCCCCTGGACGACCTCCACCACCTTCTCCACTGCCCCACCCCCAGCACTCCACCCTTTATTGCTCATTTTAATTATTAATGTTTTGAACGCTGGACGGCAGGACTGCTGGTAAAGCTGTTACTTCCACTTATTTTTGCCCTTGAGCTTGTATTCCCTTTATTCACATCACTTGTTATCGCCACAGAGACCAGAGTCATTATAGCATCTCTGATCAGATAATTATCCTGGACACCACCTGCCTCCACCCGAAATATGGGCTGGTCATTTGGGGTTATCGTCAAGGCCTTGTTTCTGGGCTCTGAGTGCACTGTGAATATGAGTTAAAAACATTCTAGCATTGCAAAGGAAGTACTGCCCACTATGGCATAAACACTCAATGGTGTACTATGTAGATAAGGGATAATGTGCAGCCAGAATAACTCCTTGTCAGGGTAATCAAGGTCTTTGTATCACTATGAAGGGGCTATTTTGCGATAACGCGCGACTGGTTGCACATTATCCCGCTTATTACACGGCTACTTGGTAAATAAATGAATACATTGGCACATAATATTGACTTGAAATTATTGTATTCGTATTGGATATGTAACTACTATGCCTAGTTTGAGAGCTTCCGCAAATTAAAATAGTCCACAACAACATAGCAAACATTGCAGCGACGTAGCAAACTATTCACCTACACCTGTGAAATTGGACATTTACATTAATAGTGAAACTAGTCATGGGACATTGATGATTTTGATGTCGATGTCCGCATTCTTCTCTTCAGGCCTTCCATTGTAGACATACTTTAAGCCGCGCTAGTCCAACCTGCCCTCTGCCATTGTTTGTAGTTTTCCATCTTGACCCGCCATCTACAGTTGTCCTTGTGATGTGTCGCAATGCATTACGGTATGCATGGGATATATTATGGTTTCAGGCATACTAAACACTAATTTAGCATCGTAAATAGTACGCTAGTATGCTATTCACAGCGTCAGTATCATAAAGAAGCCCCAGCTAATCGCTAAACGCTAATCCTAGCATAGTCACAGTTCCATTCTACTGGATGTTGTTAGGTTTCCATTTCCTCCTTTACTTCTCCTTCCTTCTCTTCTGTTTCTTTGTGCAGTAACAGTAAAAGGCAATTAAAATTCATCGCTTTGTGTATACATTGTATTTTGGAGGCCTAGCTAGCCTGCTAGCGGCTGATTGGGTCTCACCCAACCCAGATGGCATGGTCTCAAATTTAGCTGCAGTATAAGCGGCACTGAAGGGATCCTCTGCAGTGTGTACATACCTTCTCCCAACACATACAAATAGAGAAAAAGTTGTATTGCTGTACATATACAGGCTATCCACCATACAAAATCAATTTAACCAAAACCAACACCTTATATTGTCTGAAAAAGTCTTATGGTTATTATATTAATTGCATCTAAAGAATAACACAGTTTGTATTCATATGTTTATTCAGAAAATAAAACGGACAGTGAAGAATTTTATCGGTCCCTAGGTAAAAAAGGTAACAAATATACGTAAATATAACGAATATATACAGTATATATACAAATATATTTACGTTTAAATGCGTTTCAAGCTCATCTAGAACAACAATTTGGTAAAGTTCCATTCTAGCTGGATGCATGGTTTGGGACATTCCAGTTGGAGGCAACTGGATTAATTTCCTCGGAGACCCACTAAGAATCTTCCTACTTTAAAATCCCTTCCTCCTTTATCCGATAATTGCCGCCACAGATAGAATCTGTTGGAAACTCATTCAACTTCCTAATGCGGAAAGTTAACTTTGATGAACGGTGAGCAATAATGCATGGCGGGCCCCGCCATCAGTCACCGTTAAGAGCCAGAGCTGGCCGTTGCATCTTAATGTCGTCATTAAGGGACACGTTTTCTGGAAGAGGAAGGAGAGTGTTCTTCTCTCGCTCAACTCCATCGTTCATTTTTGCATTTAAAATACTACAAATAATGGGAAGTTGCAAGATCAAAATTGCAAGGCTGGACTGATTCATCTAATTCATCAGTTCCATCCGGAATAGCAGCATAGTGATGAAAGGTTCGACTCTTTTGAGATTCGGTTATTGACGAGTCACTCTGTAAAAAGTTTGGTCGATTTTCTGACTCCAGGTCAGTGGGTGTAACGCATGAATCAATTCTGTCCAAACTGTTTATTTTGGTGGAAGACAAAACGTAAATCAGTCACATTCAATATCAATTGTGCCAAATGCCTTGACCTTGTTTGACTTGGTCTATAATTAATCCTTAGTGATAAATTTCAGCTTGTGAATTGAAGATTCACTCGCTCGCCCACTGTTTTACTGAGTAATTTAAAAGAGTCTTGCATCAGTAACTATTCGGAGGCCATGCTAGTAAGCACAGTTCTACATGTTTGTGATGTTTTTAGTGTTTAACAGGATTACGGTGTGTAGTGGGATTATTTCATTTCAAAGTAAATTAGGAAACATTGTTCTCGACGGCTGCAGGTACAGGCGTCACTTTGACGCAGAAAGGAAAATTTGAGTCTTGTCAAACGATTCCATAATGTTTTATTTAAAGTTGGGCTGAAGGACGAGGTGGAGGTAACCTTCTGGGACTCCTCTGTCTTTTGTTCCTGGAAAACTGTTTTCTCCACCTGTGATATCCTGCAGTTCCCCAGCGAGCTGCCAGAGCGGTTCCTCTGCTGCGAAACACCTTCTTCCTCCTCGCTCTCCGCTTCACTGAATTGATAATTTAGACATGAAAAGCAATAAAGGGAATGCGAGATCCAGCCTGCTCCTCTCAGATGCTGCATTTCGTAACGCAGGAGGCTGCAGCCTCAAGGATTACAGGAAGGATGTGTATAGTAAACAGCACTACACACATAGCACACTACAAAAACTAGATCTGCTGTCAACTTACCCCTCTGCTGCAGAAACTTTACTGCCCTGCAGCAGAAACTTACCTCTCTGCTGCAGAAACATACCCCTCTGCAGCAGAAACTTACCTCTCTGCAGCCAAAACGTACCTCTCTGCTGCAGAAAATTACCGCTCTGCAGCAGAAACTTACCTCTCTGCTGCAGAAAATTACCGCTCTGCAGCAGAAACTTACTGCACTGCTGCAGAAACTTTACTCCCCTGGTGTAAAAAACTTCAGAGTACCGCTCCGCTGTAGAAACGTCTATCTATCTATCTATCTATCTATCTATCTATCTATCTATCTATCTATCTATCTATCTATCTATCTATCTATCTATCTATCTATTGTTCTATCGTTCTATCATTCTATCTATCGTTCTATCTTAGGATCTTCCTGGGTGCAGCAGAGGGAAGTGTCGGACCTCGTGGTCGCCGTTTGTTTTCAGAATAATGGGCCGTCGGAACAATGGCATGCCACTGTCTCCTCAATGATCTTCCAAGTTCTTTGTCTGGTTTACATTGTTTGGCCTTGAGCAGTTTTGCATTTATTTTTATGTCGCAGTTGTGATTGAATTGTTTGTTTGTTACTTACATTTTGTGAGGTCGTAACTCAAGCTGAAATAGTGTTTAGAGCCTTTGATGCTGCAATTAAATGTATCGCTCTGGGATGGATAATGAGGTGGACGAGTGTGATGTCATTTGGTTGTTTTATTTTAATGGTTTGCTGATAACAAAGCCAGTGATCTCTGACTAAAGATAAGAAAAGCAAGCTGTGTCTAGATTCAAACAGAAGGATATCTTTCTCTAGCGTGTTGTGTATTGGGTTTTGGTTTATCGGAGCACTTTTATCTTTTTTTTTTTTCATTTGATGGTTTCCTCTTCAGCTGCACATTTAATGCAAGTTGCTTAATTTTGCTGTTTTTATGTTTTTTTTTTTTCCATACCTGCACAATCTGCTGTGCTGTTCTGCTCATATCATACAAGTCACAAAGCTGCTGCACGTTCCATTATCTCCAAATAAAATGTCAGAATACTGAGTATATTTTATAACATTCATTTATTTTCTGACCGCAAGTCAATAAATAATGTAGTCATTTAATGTCATGTTTTAACAGTGCAATTTTAACGGTGTCTTAATAATCTCTTAATGGCCCCTCATTTCTGAAATGTTGCTTATTGAATTTATGAATGTTACCTGCAGAGAGAGAATTGCATCCATATTCTTGGAAAAATATGAACATGAATTATAATAATAATAATAATAATAATATTAATAAATACAAATAATGACAGTAATTATTGTCTTTATTAGGGCTTCAGGCGCACATAGTGCCTGGACTCCTGTTTTTGTGTATGATGTCACTAGTGCCTGGATGACCCCGTGAGATCCTATGCATCCACAGAAAAGATGCTTCAAATTTGTATCCAGGGCGGTCCCGATTCGCAGTTGCCCGTTTTATCCTGATTGGTCAATTCTTGAAGACGAATTGTCTTCGGTGTCTCCCATTACCGAAACGCTCACAGTGCCCTGTGCATTCCAACAGAATAGTCATTATGTCACTCGTCACTATGCCCTATGCCATCGCATCACCGCGTTACCGTGGTTACGCATGGTAGAGATATAGATGGGGGAGCACGGCCACTGTTGTCTTAGCGATCACACAAGGTAAACACAAGGTAAGTGTGGCGTTTGGAACAGACAATGGCGGACGGACCATTTTAGCATTTCTTTTTTTATCCATCCGATAGAACGACCCCATCCGCGATCAATAAACTAGTGGACTCTGTATTACGTTAAGACGTGGACACTGGAGTTTGTATCAGATTGAGTGACAGCAGGAAGTGGAAAACTAAGTTATGATGCGTTCACTGAAACTCCAAAAACTGTAACTCGCCCTCTTGTTTATTTCTGTAAGATTTAAATGGATTGTTTGATTTATTGGATTAAGGGAATCTTCTAATTCCCTTTTGAAGACCTTGCCAGAATTGATTCCCTGGAGCCTGCGTATTGATGCCTGCAGCTATAATAATAATAATAATTATTATTATTGTTATTATTATTATTGTCATTATCATTTAATTTAATTTAATTTATTATTAATTAAATGATAAAACAAACTGAACTGTGGCTTGGACCTCAGTGCACAACTTCAGCCCAACTCTGAGGTTACTGTTTTGGAAATTCCCATCATATCAAACCTCCCTGCGGCTGCTCATGATGGATCTGAGAAAAAGAGCAATAACATCACAAGTTTCTTGAAAAACAATACGCCAGCACTTGGCCTCCAAGCTGCCCGCTGCTGTTATTCTTATTTTTTCTGTCCTCTGTGGCATAAATCTCCGTCAAGGCCACAGAATGGCTCTTGTAAGAGTGGTGAGAGGGGCCATTTGTTTCACTTTGCACCACTTGGTCTGGGGGAGGTGGGTGGTGCTGCATTGACTCCCGCGGGGGTGAGGGTGGGTGAGGCTCCGACAGTCAGATAAATAAGGAAGGACAGTGGACAGGTTTTAGAAAATTTGAACGATATGGTTATGGGCTTATGGGAAGGTGAAAATATGTGAAAATATGCCTTGTCTCCACTGATGGCAATCATGTATAAAGAAAATAAAATTGAGCCCAGAATCGACCCCTGTGGAACACCACATTTGACCTGAGAAAGTGAGACATGCTGCATCCAGAATAACAAATTGTATATATTTATATACTATACTATGCACAATGTCCGAAATATAGTATGGTCAAACTCTGAGAAGGGAACTATTAGCTCTTTCATGATAGTGGAAAGTATTGTAGAAATAAAAGGTAATTGGGAAATAGTGTGAAAATGTTGAAGGAGGGATGGGAACAAGATGTTTGTTAAAGCTGTACACAAGCAGTTTTAAAGTAATCTGCGACACAGCATGAAGACAGCGGGTTGTTAAAATTTGAGATAACAGGGCTCAGCGTAGATTTCATTACTTATGAAAGAAATTTGGTTGAAATTATGTTGAGAGGTCAAGATGACACTCTCTCTCATATGTGACACAGTATCTAGAGGTTCAAGCAGGGTAATGAATGAAGACTAGTTCAATGGATCCCAGTGCATAGGGTCGATATCTATAAAAGGTGTATCAATCATAGAAGTTGGAGAGTCTTGAAATGAGCAAATTATCCTATTTTAACAACATGTAGGAGTCTGATTCATTTTAAATAGTGGCACAACAAACTGGTGGGTTTTGTTGATCTATAGTTTGAAACCTAAACCTAGGGTGGTAGAGTAGGTACAGTATAACAGCTTCATTGCCACACACTTTTTCCACCTCTGTTCTGTTTTTCTGCATTCCCCTTTTTCAGCTACAAATCAATCCAGCTTGCTTTATGTTTGATGACTTGGACTTCCTTTTTAAAAGGAGGCTGTGAGGTCCAAAGTGGATTTAGAAACATTGTTAAAGTAGTAAAGCAGGTCATTATTCTGGGAAAATTCAGTCACAGTGGTGGTATGTTTAGCAAACAAGGTTCAGACAAACACGGTTTGTTCATTAAAGATGTGAGTGCCTACTGTAATTAGTAGAAGCTCAAAATAATACATTGGTGGTCCGAAATAAGAATGGCTTGCATTTCACGAGAGGGCATTCTCAAACCAAGACTAAACACCTGGTCCAGACCAGGGTATGGGCTTGGTTGGGACATTGGCCAGATACATGTTATCCAAGCCTTGAAAACAGCTTCACTGTGACCACTGGGAAGTTCCGCGGATGGAGGGAGTGGGAGAGCTGGGCAGCGCAGCCGGAACGTGTGCATGCACACAGGACATGACGTAATGAATCTACAAAATGTTGTGTGGATATGACCATACTTCTTCTTGTCTTTGTGTATCTGTGTGTGTGTGTATCTGTGTGTGCATGTTTTTCATAATAACAGTCGACTAGTCGTTTTTTATCTATTATGTAAGAAAGACGCAGAGAGGGGAGTTCTAGGGCGATCCGATGAGCGGTGACGTCAACGTTTGCTGTGCGCACTCGCTGCCTCTTCCATTGTAACAGCGTGAATCACAAAGACTAAGATGCAATAACACAAGCAGCGTCCAAATGTCCACGCAAAAGTAATTTCAGCGCGTAATCCAGAAAAGGAAAAGAAAAAACATGAATGAGAGAAAATCACACAAAATCACATTGTCGCGGACGACAATGGAGCAGCAGAGGCGTGTTGCGATTGCGATCCCAGCCTTCATTATTATGTTTTGGTTCCAACCAAATCAGAACAGTGGAAACACACGTGTCAACATCCGTTTTTAACCCACAAGTCCGACGTTCTCAAATACCAACCAGACCGTGGTTCACTTGGAACCAGACTTTTCAGGAGGATCGTGGTTCGATTGTTTGGTCTGCAAACAAAATATGTAAAATCATATTTTTATATTTTACTAATTCGCCTTGGGCACCATCCCCGACACGGGGCGAGGACGCAGAATTTGCGACCGGTGCAGCTGCGATCCACGCGCCAGCATCGGCGCCCCGCTGTGTTTTAATTTTATATGTAGGTTATTTCATTTTACCCCGTTTGGGACCCCCCTCCCTCCCACAGTTTGCCTAGAGCGGCAAACTGGCTAGAGCCGGCCCTGACAAAATTCAATAATTATTGTAAATCTGGTGACATTGACAAAAATTATGTTGTCCACGAGTAGTCAACTGCTGCCAACAGCGCCGACTAGTGGTTATAGTAGTCGACTAGTTGGTGAAACCCCTAGTGCACACTACAGTGAGTGTGCACAAGTAATGTGTAGACCTGGAGCATCCCAATTACAGTATGTACACACGTCTACATAGGATGTACTACCGCCCGTTTAGACTAAACTGAATCCCTAAATGGCTTTGACCTCCATTCACCTGAAAATGTCTGGCATGGGAGTGTGTGTGTGTGTGTGTGTGTGTGTGTGTGTATAATGTGTGTGTGTATGTGCACGTGTGTGTGCGTGTCATCTGTCGATCAGGGTGTGTCTTTTTTGAAAGGGAATGTAAGCGGGCCAATGAGACGATGCTGTGGATGTGAGTGGATGCACACACACATGCACACACACACACTCAGACACACACACACATATAAACACACACACAGATTAAGAGCCTAAGCTGCGGTGCTCATCTGGGATAAATGCGGCGAGGGAGGAGAGCAGCTGAGCACACAGCGCTGGCAGGAGGGTGAGGAGCCGGGAGCCGGAGGGGGAGGCCATGACGGACTGTTCCTCCCCAGGAGAGAGGCTTCCACGCTGGGTACGCTGCACGGCCGAGCCGGGGAGGACCAGGAGCCATGGAGGTACTGGAGGAGGATAGCAGGAAGTAGGGATGGGCGGTGTTGCAATAAGAGACATTTGATACCTTGTGCTTTGCCTGATACCAGTGACTCAACTGTACTTTTTTATATACCATTTAAAAAAAATATATATATACAGTATATACTAGTTGATACTGGTATACTGGTACAATAACGATGCCATGGCTTTGAGGACAGTCCCTAAACCATATACCTTTTTTTTTTCCGGAAATTCAAAGGGAAAGATGATGAGATCTCTCTCCGAGATTTAAAAAATAACAAAAAATCCTCAACAACAAAAATACAATCCCGTGGCACATTTACTCTTATTGGAGGAACTCGTTTTTTATCTGTTTTTTTTTACACTTTATGTTTTGATGCTCAATGATTAAAATTGAATTTAAAATTCACAAATAGATATTTTTATATTATAGTGTAAAATTAACTGTTATACCTGTGATAAATAATAAATTATTCCACGTCAACCAGTGATTTTAAAAGTCATTATGGCGGATGGATCTTTGTTGTCACAATTGTCAAAATAATCATTCTTTTGTTGAAACGAGTTCTCTGTACAAACTGAGATTAACATGATTTTCATGTTGTGAGAATTTAACTATTGCTTGGGGAAAAAAAGTTAAATGAAAGTCAAATCTGGATGAAAAGGGAGTTTCTGACATGACGTTGCAGTTTACTGGATTTGGGTGAAAGGTAACGTTGTGTTTCCAGACGCTGGAAGGTCTTGGTACAGAACATTATGAGGCCAGATGGCCTGATGTTGACACGGTCAATTAGGAACAATGAGACCCAGGTCAGTGGGATGGAGAGATGGTTAGACAGAGAGATGGATAGATAGATAGATGTCAGAATAAATCCTGCCGTCCATTGTCCAGATGAAAGCAAAAGAGAGTGGTCATTGTCTGCAGGGCTCCTGCTTGGAGCCAATTATCAGGGTGAATTGTCCGGTTATTCCCAAGGGAAATATGTGAGAAATCTAAAGTTGATCCATTCATTCATTCAGATTTGTGAACAGGGATTAGCCTGAAAAGTCCAGAAGGCTTCCAAGTCGTCTAAGAAAGTCTACTAACATAGTAATAACATAGTAATAACTCATACCTACTCTACCTATTATTTCTACATTTTATATATTTTTTCATATTTAATCATCCTGGGGGCAGTAGCTCAGGGGGTAGAGCGGGTCGTCTAGTGATCAGAAGATTGCCGGTTCCTCCTGATAGTGTGCTGAAGTGTCCTTGAGCAAGACACTGCTCTTTTTGAGCTGGTGTGCGCCTTTCATGGCTGCTGCCGGCAGTGATGTATGAATGTGTGTGAACTGGTGAATGTGAGGTACGCACTGTAAAGCGCTTTGAGTCGTATGACTAGAAAAGCTCTGTATAAATGCACCTCATTTACCATTTACTATATTTATACACAGAGTCGTACTAGCAACCATGCTGCTGCTTAGCCCCTGTCACAGCCTTTTAACTTAACTTAACTTATCTTTTAGTTTGTTATTTGACTATTTTTGTATGTTTGGCTATTTTTGTATATTTTACTATTTTTGTATATTTAGCTATTTTTCTTTATTTGGCTATTTTTGAATGTTTGAACATTTTTGTATATATTAATATATTATATATATTTAGCTACTGTCATTTTTTATTCAGCTATTTTCTTAGTATAGTCGGCTATTTTTATTAATTTATATATTTTCATACTGCACCAATCTTTACCACAACAAGCGGAATAAAGAGATTCTGATTCTAATCTTGCATCCATTGGTCTACATATTCATAAAATATGAAATTATTGGTTTATACTATTGTCACTAATATTGTCAAAGTGAACAACTGCAGCCACAGTCCTTCTCTGTCCAACACCGTGTTTAATGTTAAGTCTTTAACACAGTCTGGTCACTGTTTGGTCTGATTATTACCTGTAACACAAGAAAAAAATGTCCCTGATCCTGTTTCTGACATATCATGGAAAATGTGACAAGAGGAAGAAAAACCTTGCCACATCCACTTTAAAAGAAAAATGTGTTGAAAAACAGCTTCCACCTTCTTTTCGTCTTATTTCCTTAACTTTTGCCCATGACTTGTGACCTTCCAGAGGCCGTTGACGTCAAAATGGCTTTCTGGGTTTCGGGGTTTGGAGTGAAACGGCCTTTATACCAACGTGTCCTTCCTGGCGAATACATACACAGTGTGTTGTTTGGAGCGTTGCTAGGCAACCCCCCTTTTGGACCATTTATCTGGCTCAGCTGCAGGATGTGCTTTTTCCTGGTCTGTAGATTAAAAAAAATGTTTCCCTGTTAGTCTGTGGACCAGCGCTGCTGCCCAACTGGCTCCAATGAGTCATTAACACCAGGTTCTGATTTCTTCTTCAAGTTTAACTTCATATATTTGTATTTAATGTGTAAATTCTTCTATAACTCCAGGAAATGCTGAACTAGTTGTGAATGTTTTGTCCTCCTTAGTTCCCAAAGTGTTTATACTACAGCTGGTGGGGTTTGCAGATAGACACTGTACGTTGGAAACCAAAGCAGCCGAGTTCTTCACTTCTATGTCTTTGTGGACAAATCAAATTTGACTTGATTTCAAAGAGCTGAGCTCGCTTAGTGCTGTTGTTGAAAGCATCATATCCCTTCTTCTCCCGCTCCCTTTCATCAGAAATATCATTATTATTATAAGTGGAGACAGGAGACTAAATATAGCAGGAACCTAAAAACACTGGCTTTGTGTAGAACGTGCAGAGGGCTGGACAAACATGCTTTGTTTTTTAAATAGAAAGAATAGAAGGTGTTTCAATGTCTATAGGCATGTGTGTGTGTGTGTGTGTGTAGGCCAGTCACGATCATGAAACTTTAGTGACTATTTTGTTTGCTTGCTGTATGTTTTCTCCTGTGTGTCCTGTTCTGCGCGGTGTCAGGCCGCATGGTGATTTTACACCTTCAATATAATTGATTGATTGATTGATGGTTGACGATTAATGGTCATACAAATAATTGCAATTTAATTAACAATTTAGTCGCCATTTATGTTCATTTTATGCCACTATAATCAGGGCATGAAATAGATGGATAGATAGATACAGTAGATAGATAGATCGATTATTTATCCCAGGAGGGACGTGGTGGAATCGAACATGTGTGTGTGTGTCTAAACAACGTTCTCTGTCTCTGACACACTGTGGGGATTCCCACGCGCTAGTGCTAGAGATTAGCTAACAGCTATTGGCTAACGGCTTCCACAGGCCTCGTCCGTCAGTCTGCTCGGGTCACAGGGGGCTTTCCTCATCAAGTCAAGGTTAAAAAAGATCAATCCCCATGTCTACATGATTAGACCGTACCAAATTGGTAATTAAGTCAAGGCCGGGCGGTGGGGGAGGGGTTAGTGTAACCGACTATAATGGACGCTCGAGGGGACAGACGGAAGGCCGGACAGGGGACAGGCAAGGGGACGGATGAGCTAGGGCAGGGACGAGGAGAGGGCCGAGAGCACGGACGAGGGGACGGATGAGGGATAGGGACGAGGGGATGGATGAGGGGATGGACGGGGGAAGGATGAGCTAGGGCAGGGACGAGGAGAGGGCCGAGAGCACGGACGAGGGGACGGATCAGTGATAGGGACGAGGGGACGGATGAGGGGATGGACGGGGGGAAGGATGAGCTAGGGG
>OMKR01050671.1:0-11028 GCA_900302355.1 Cyttopsis rosea
TTTATTATTGGTCTCAAATTGTTAGTAAACAATTTTCTAATAATTCTAAAAATAATCCTAATAGTTTAGAGAAGCAGAAATTTCATATTGAGCAACTATACTTTTATCTATCAGTTTACCTGGTAACGGTCGATCCAGTCGATGTACTGGCTCAGGTCGATGGTGTTGCCCTGGTTGAAGGCAGACACCTCTGTCACAGACTCGGCCAGCAGCTTGGCCAACGTCACCCTCATCTCCTCTTCCACTAGGGTGAGCCACTCGTTAATCTTGGGGTGCTCGGTGATGGACACCGGCGTCTTGTAGAGAATCTCCTCGCCCTCGCGGGAGGAGATTCCCAGCACCACCGTGTTGTCCTCGCTAAGCAGAATGCTGGAGACGCCGGCAAACATCTTCTTGAAGTGCTTCTGCAGTTTGGGCACGTTCTTGCTGTTTCCGATGATCTCGAGCAGGTCCTCGTCTCCTACAAAGTAGAACCTGGGAGGAAGGGTTGATATATCATTATATTTGATATATATCAAATATAAGAGCAGTAGTACGAAAATACCAATCAATAAATATCAATGTATTATTTTTAAATGTCTTTTTATTAACCATTCCCATCCACCGGTACGGTTGTTCTCATCCTACCTGGGGAAGGAGGACCTCTCTCTCTCCAGGTATTCACCCAGGGCCTTCTGGATTTTGCCCAGCAGATCCGCCAGCCTCTCCAGGGACCTCTGGACTCCCTGGATGTTCAACACATCCATCACCAAAGGAGACTTGGTCACCTTCTTCATCAGTGCCAGGAACTCTGTGCTGATGCTGGAGGAAAAAAAAAAAAAAAAACACACAAAACAATTAAATCAGCCTTTTAATGTCTAACAATCTTTAAGGTTATTTTCCAAGTTAAAATGTTCATGTCTGAAACACTTTTATAAAAAAAAAATAATAAAAAAAATGCAGAAGTTCGTCCTTTACCTCTGGAACCTCTGCGTCTCAACGGGCAGCAAGTGCTTGATGTCGGCGCTGCCAGTGAAGATGCCTTCCAGGTAGACCCAGCGCCGCTGGACGTCGATCCACACGTCGAACAGAGCCATGATGCGGTTCAGCTTGTCCTCCCAGCTCAGAGCGTCCTCCTCAAACACCTGTGGGAGGGAGGAAGATACCCATGATGCAGTTCTGCAGCGTAGGTTTCAGGCAGACAATATGATTTATATTGAAGAACAAATACTAGAGCTCCTGTTACCTTGTAGTAGGGTGAAAGCTTCATGGCGGACACGCTGTTGATGTGCTCCTTGACCTTGTTGAAGAGGTCGTCCCAGCCTCTGATCAGGCGACACTTGTTCTGGTAGTTTACCAGGTCAAGCTCATATGAGTTCCACACTTCACGGATCTGAGGAGAAATACACAACCATGATAAGTACCGCTTATTACGCACTATGCTATATATTATACATCATATATGATAATGGAATAAAATTAATTAGACAATTAAATTGTGAATTTCAATGATTTGTATGACAATTCGTATTACTAATAAACTTTAACTTAATGATCATGGTGGCCCTATTCGTTCACTTTGCTTGGTGCAATTTTTTAGTTGTCATCACCTGTTTGAGGAACTCCTCCAACGCCATCTCTCCCTGGGCCACCAGGAGAACATCCCTCACCACCATCTCGTTCTTCTGCAGGTCCACGTCCCAGATCTGACCCAGAGTCAGCTCTGAAAGGACCCAGTTCACATGCAAGTGCTTCATCAGCTGCTTCCAGTGGCGGTCCTTCAGGGCCTCCGACTTCAGCTCGATCACCAGCATGTTGATCTGGAGAGATGAGGGGGAAATGTAGGTTTAAAAACAAATTTTTATTTTCTTAATAATCTTGAAACCAGCAGAAATTATCAACTCATTTGTCACTATTTGAAAGGCAAAATTGGACCCTGACCTTCATGTATCCCTTCAGGAGCCTCTGGACATATTCGTAAGAAGCATACTGCCGTAGTCTGGCCGGGAAGTTCTTCAACTGGTTCAGAAGACCATCCAAACTCTGACGGAGCTGTGAATGTACAACAAAAGATGAATACAGACACCAAACAGATGAGTCCCCTGTAAGTGTAGTACTTAGTAAGATATTTGACAGTCTGATTCAACTAATTAAGTTACTAGTGTGAGTGTTTTACCTTGCGTGGCTGAACAGACACCCATGGCTGCTCCTTCATCTGGTCGATCTGCTCCCAGACCTTGGAGAGCTCGGACCACACGCCCTTCAAATCTTGCAGCTCCTCCAGCGCCACCTGCAGGTCACCCCAGAGATACTCAGACAGAATACACACTAGGCTTTGTTTTGTAAACTTTACCATTATGCTGTCTTATCTATCAGATTCGTAGGTGTGCTGACGTTACCTGCACCCTCTCCTCACTGCCACTGAGCAGGCCAGTGTCTGTGAGCTCCAGAGCCTCTTTGGCACGAGCGCACTTCTCCCTGTCGTCCTTCAGACGGCCAAACTTGCCCTCATAGATGGTGAGAGACTGGAGGGCCTCCTCTGGACGCAGGCTTCCCTGAGAGAAGAAGACAGAACATGATGAGTGTCACAGACAGTGGAAAAACTCTGCAAAAAAATTGCCATTTTCTTTGAGTCTTTCTTTGACTCCTGTTTCAAAACACTTTTGAATGAAAATTTTGAATGAAATAAATTTGCAATAAATTTGAACATATTTGAAAAACATCAAATTTGAGATTAGTTCCCTGATCCACTCACAGCCACAGGTTTGGTTTTCTCCCAGTCATTAAGCAGGTCGGTGGTGCGGTTCTCTACAGCTCGGTCCTCCTGGACGATCTTCATCTGCAGGTTGGCAACCTGCTGCTGGATGGCAGTGTCCTTGCGCTTCATGATGTCGCTGAAGGCGCCCCATTCGCCCTCGATGTTGTCGATGTAGAGCCAGGACGGAGGGAACTGGAAGCGCTGTTTCTCAAGCAGGCGCTGTCCGTTACGGAACAACTTGGAGACGCAACAAAAATAAAGAAATTTAGATTCCAATTCTCACCAGAGAAAAGGAAACATTTTTTTTACCTCTATTTCCACCCCAAGAAGTACTTACATCCACATTCTTCTCAAACTGTTTGATCTTGCGTTTGAGGGTCTGCACGTATGTGATGAAGGTGACGGCGTCGGAGGTGCTGGCGGTGTCCACAGAGTGCTGCTCCAGTTCCTGACGGGACTGTACAGGAATACAAAATAGCGTTGGTTAAGAATTCAATTCTGTTTTCTTTGCATAATGACCAATGTATTTAACATACTTTGTTTAGGTTTTTCAGGTTACAGAAAATTACTTTACCTTGGAGATCTGAGAGTGGAAGTCCTGCATGTTCTGACCCAGCATCTGACCGAACTTACTGAGCACCTCTTTGTGCCATGAGTCGTACTTCAGGTTCACCTTGGACTGAACCTAAAGCAGAAAAAATTCCAAAGAAAAAGGATTAGATATATTGTATGCTCTTGTATGAAGTACTAAATTTTTGATGTCTCAAAGCTATTTGTTCTTTGTAAAACACTTCTCCTGTTATATCACAACATTCTTTTCAAAATGCGTTTTTTTCCCCCAAAACTATAACCAGTAGGGCCAGGCCCTCATTACCTTGCCGTAGTCAATCACCACGGGTCCAAACTCCTTGCGTGTCTCTGCGTTGTCGAAGGTTCCACGGGCCTTGCGGATCTGAACCAGCAGGGCTTGCCACTTGGTGAGGTCTTCTCCCAGACGGTTGTAGATGTTCTCAGGCTGCATATCCCACAAGCACTGGTACTGCAGCCACACCTGTGGAGTGGAGGCAAACAATAAATATTAGACACCAACCAACACAATGAAGTAAAATGACATATTTGAAAGAAAAGTACCAAGAAGAAAAAAAATAAAAAGTCAACAAACAGTGACTGAAATCAATATGCTTCCAATTTTATTCTACCTTGACATACTGTTCCACTTCATTGACATTGTCTTCCACTGAGTTGTAAGCCTCCTCCAGGGCGGCAGGGCCATCTGGCATTCTGGTGAGAGCATTCCTGTAGAACTTCTCCTCCTCTGACAGCTCGTAGTGGACGCCCACCTGGGAACCAGAGCCAGAGATACTTTGATAAGACTGTTTGATAAGAATCTGTCCAGAATAGCGTCACCCATACCATCATTACTCTACGGCAAAGGAATGTCAGTTCAAGTATCCTTTCGCTGACCATTTTATCATCTGATCTGTCTGATCTTATCTTTTCATTCATTTCACACAAACACACACAACTAAATACAACGTAAATACTTTAATTCAAGGTATGTGTGTTAATGGATGCCATTTTAGTATTCATAGAACCAGTGGTCATTATTTACAACAGCTAAAAGTGCATGATGAGCCCTTACCTGGTATCTCTGACTCTGGATCCTGGGGAGGGAGAGAATGACCATCTTCCAGGCAAACATCTCCTGGTAGAGCTTGTAGCGACAGTCTTCGATGGGTGGGTTGAGGTAGATCACCTGGTTGGTGATCCTCAGCTCGTGGACGACGTTCTACGAGACAGACAAATCAAAAACAGGAAAATCAGCATTTTGGTAGTTTAATACAGGGACAAAGCGATATAAACAGACAGAAATCCAACCATAGAGCCATACCTTGATCCTGGGCTCTCCTCCGGGCTTGTGTCCAGCTTGTGGAGCCTCTGTGTCCATGTCTACGTCAGCTTTGTCCTCCATCTGCCCACGGAGCACCTGGGTCCAGGCCCTCAGACCGGCCTGCAGACGCACTCCCAAGATGCGCTCAATCTAGAGGTAGAGAGGTAGACAGGAGAAGAATATTTGTCAATCCTGATTTAAATAACACAGATTTGGTTATAACAGATGATGAAATTACAATATCTCCAGGGTGGAAAACATAAATCATTATACAACGGAGTAGTATTACCAACATGTGAAGTTAGTTTTGCGTTGCCTACCTCAATGTCCAGCTTGTTGACCCAAATGGGAAGGTTGGAGTAGGAGTGAAGGTTGAGGTCGTCCACGGCCTTCTGCACACGGTTGAGGATCTCTGAAAAGGTCTTGTTCTCGAACATGCAGGTCTCTAGCGAACGAACCTCCAGATCGATCTTCTCCTCAATCAGCAAGAGATCGTCCACCTGGTGGGAACAAAAAAGGTATAAAAAAATAAAAATAAAATAAAAGTAGACAGTATTTGATATGGATAATATACATTTGAGTCAAAAAGTTATAATTATGCCATTTTAACCACCATTCACTTATTCTACTAAAATAACATTTCAATAACACTTTTCCACACAAACCTTCTCCTGGAAGTTGAAGACTGTCTCAGCCAGCCTCTGGACGTAAGGGTCCAGCTTGTAGGACTCCCACACCAGAGCAATTCCCTCGGTAATCAGAGCCTGGACCTCCTTCTTCAGTCCCGCCACCAGCAGAGAGATGGAGGACCTCTCCTCCACCTTCTCGCACGTGCGCTCGTAGGTGCGCACGCTCTCGATCAGAGAGATGGCAAAGGGGTAGAGCTGGTTAGCCTGGTGCGCCTTGTTGACAATCGCCAAGGGAACACGGAAACTCAACCATTTCAGGTTGCGAACCTCCTTGGACAAGGTGATTATCTCAGGGAGGAAGTTCACTTTGAGCTTGGCCATGTTTCCCGTGCGTCCACGGGCGCGGCTGCTCTCGATGGTGAAGATGCGGCCAGACACGCCGAGGTTACGCTGCTGGACCTGAAGCAAAGGTCAAACATGAATCAAGTAAAACGTGAAATGCAATAGACAAAGAGGAAAAAAGCGGAGTTTTAAAATTATTCAAACATTTTAAAACGTCTCTGAAAGACCTTTTTAAAACATATAGGACAGGTAAAAATAAAAAAAATAAAAAAAGTATACTCTCATATGAAATTCTATTTATTTGAAATCTAATCAAATCTTGAGATCCTGCCCAGCACTGAAATCAAACAATGATCAGATCCGTACCTTGCGGGCCCAATCGTCAAAGATCTCCTGGGTGTTGAGCTTGGTCCTGAAGCTGTCTCCATCCTGCTTGAGCTTCAGCCCCTCCACGTGGTTCTCCCATCCTTTCCCCAGGACGTCCTCCACCCTCTTCATGTACGCCGTCAGCTGGCGGTCGATCTGCTTTGCCCAGATGATGGAGCCAGAGACGGGTGGCAGGTCGCGCACGTGGCTCATTTTACAAGCCTGGCTCTGAGGGTACTGCACCTTGAACTTGTCATGGAGCGACTCGATGTCGTCCTTCACGCGCTGGATCAGCTGAGTCTGGTATTCCCGGATGGCACCGCGGATGTGGGGGCGCACGAAGAGCGCGTTGAATCGGGAGAAGATGCGGAACATCTCGTTGGCGTTCTTGGCGGTTCCCAGCTGGTCACGCAGGCGGGCGGTGATGCGGGTCTCCACGCGGTCGATGCGCTCGTCGTAGCGCTTCATGGCCGCCTCCCAGGCTTCCATACCCTCCTTCGACACATCCAGGCCGTCCACCTCTTTGACGTTCTCGTAAGCCAGGTTGACCTCCTCAATGGCGTTGGCATCGGCCGCGTCAAACAGGACTTCAGCGACCTTCATGTCCTGAGGCTCCACCGTCTCCCCAGGAGCATGCTGGGGCACAGCAGAAACCTGGACGACACAACTTTAGTCACTAAACAGGATATTAAAACAGGAGATGTTTAAAAATCATGTAATCTGGCATTTGAGAGAAGAAAAGAAAACTTAACATTCCAATGAATCAAGGTCCATTGTGAGCTAAATATATGCTAAATATTGGAAAAATGGATGGATGGAAAAATTACTATTGTATATATTATTTGATACAGTTTGTATCACTTCTGCTTTATGGCAATATTTTACATCATTTGGAGTCACGGTGCTTTACGTTATCTGCACGTGGGAGCAAATGTTAAAAAACTTGGAGGAACGTGACGCTTCAGGAAATTACTCACGGACCAATCATGACGCACAGAGCTTAATGTCCTTTTTTTAAACTTGTGTTGGATAAGGATATCTGAAATTGCATGATGGCTCCATTCATGGATTATTACAACATTTGGCCATCTGCTACCATGCCATGACAACATAAGGTGAGGGTGACTACAGAGCCGAACCAAAGTGAGACATGAAATTACCTATATCAGGGTAGAAGATTTTGGCCATATCACACAGCCCTAATCCTTGCTACCAAGTATGCAGCAGCTTTTCAAACCTTGCAATGCAATTTGCAATGTTTTATCTGTTTTATTGCAGTAAAATTGCAGGAATTGGCAAAGATTGGATGCCAAAGAGAGCCTGTCGAGTTTCGTCCTACCTGAGGCCTGAGCACTCTGACAATCACAGCCCTCAGCTGCTCATGCTGCCGTCTGAAGCGCCTCATGTGGTCCAGGCGTGACTGGAGCTTCCTGTGGGCAGGGCTCAGGCGCCACACCATCTTCAGGTTCTCCTCGCGCTTCCTCTTCACGATGTCTCTCAGAAGAACCTGCAGCTTCTCATACTCATCCTCCCAGGTCTGGAATACCTCGAAGCAAGCCACCATCACCTGCACACAACAATTACAATGACAATGACAATTAGATTAGAACATACAATATTAAGAACATTTTCTAAACAGGTGGTATTTTCATGTGGTTTGGGGGATAGGCCAATGGGCTATGATGCTATACATGTATTCTGGTGGGGAATGTTCACCTTTTCAAACTCCTCGTATGCAACATGCATGAGCTTCCTGGTTCCCAACACTTTGAGCAGCTGGGAGCTCAGGTCCCTGGAGATGGCCTCCACCAGCCGTAGGGCTCTCTGGATGGGGTACTTGGTGTTCCTGATCTTTTTAAGGTGTGTGAAAATGGCCATCAGAGCTTGGCGAATCTTATCGAGCTCTGTAGCAGACAGCAGATCGTTGAGAGGGAAGTCCTTCATCAGAGGGTTGTAGTCATTGACCGTCTCCACTGCCTGCTTCAGACCTATTAGAGAAAGAATAACCATTATTATTATCATTTCATAAATACTTGTAAATCAAGCTTGACATTTTTTGGAGCCATGTAGCCATGCCATATCGGGTTGACCAACGTCCTCACCGGTGTCTGTGTCAAAGCTGACTGTTGCGTGGAAACGTTTGCCGTGTTTGAGTATATCCAGGGTGAGCAGAACCTCGGGGCTCTCTCTCTTTTCCTGGATCCTGTTGAGAGCTCGCTCCAGGTTCAGCCAGAAGCTGATCTCCTGCAGCGCCGTGCCAGAGGCCGGGTCACGGTCCAGCTTAGTCACCTTCGAGAGAAGAAGAAATGTGGTTAGAAATATCAGGTGGGAAGAGACAATTAAAATAATCCCATTTGCATAACCATCCATTAAGTATTATTGTGTTGGTTTGGAAATGAGTCCAACATGCAATGCCTTGGTGTTACTGCCATGACATAAAAAGATATTTTTAGCACATGTCAAGTTGTGAAGGTTTTCTATAATTTAATCTAAGAAAACAATAATTCAAGCACACACAAATCCCCCCTCACCTTTTGAATCTCCCTGATCCATCGGTTGACCCCAGACTGCAGCTGGTTCAGAAAGGTGGGATCCTCGACTTTGTCTCCAAAGTCAGTGACCTTTGGCTTCTCACTGCGCTCGTAGCACTGCTTGGCGATGTTGCTGATGATGGGGTGGATGAGCAGGCTGATCTCTGGAATCTCGATGTTCTGCTGCAGATGGAGCAGGCCCATCTCCAGCTCCGCAATCTTCTTCTCAACAGAGGGAGCCATTTTATCCCCATCCCTATGCATAATACAAGACATACAACTGTGAAATCTCTGCTAGTCAAACAGGCACCACCCCTTCTGGCAAGATCTCAATTCACCCAAATTCATGAACAGTCGCATTATGATGGTCATTTTTTGAAATGCTCAGAATTACCTGTCTGCTTTGCCAGACTCGCGGATGTAAGACTTGAAGAAAGGAGCGACAGCATTGCTGATGAAAGAATGCAGTGTCTCATAGGGGGAGTCCTCACTTAGAGTCAGAACTCGGACCTGGGTAGAAATGGGTTTGTCTGCGTCGATGACTCCAGTCCTCTTGATGAAAGCCAGGCTGAATGGGAGAAACAGTGACGAAGTGAAGCCCTTTACTAGTTAACAGTAAACAAAGCTTACACAAAGAGGAAGTGCAAAAGATAATAATGAAGGCACAATGAGATATGGAATTTTAGAGAAGCACTGTGAAAAGAATGACATTATAATTTCAGAAACTATACTGCAATTTACACAATTGTACAATATAGAAGGTGTTGCATGTGGTATTCATTACTTACCTGTTGGACTTGATCCCATAGTGAATATCAATGTTGATGTTGTAGGAGATGCACTCCTTTTCTTCCTCTCCTTCATCTCCAACATCCTCTGTAAAAAATAAATAAAAAGCAGTCTCGTGTATAAAATCCCCTGAACAGCCATCTTGGTATAAAGACGGCGAGTCACTTTCCAACAACCCGCCCTACTATAAATAATAAATGGTCGGTCATGACAAAGCACTTGTGCCCAACAGGGCGGCAATGGCATTGCAACATCTTCTCTTGTTTTTTAGCACGACCATTGTAATCTTCCAAAAAACAAAAACAGCAATACATGAATCGACATCAACACAATTTGAACTGGAAATACAACTGTGTAAAATATGTAATAGCTCCTTTGGATTATTCCAGACCATACTGTTGCCAGTGTGCTGTGTAATGTTGGGCTTCACATATTCTCTTATTAATCAGCAGTTTCATTTGAAAGGGTGAGTTCCGAATTTAATAACAATTTTATGTATGCATTTGGAAAATAAATTTGTTTTGCACTGGGATGGGATGTGATGTGATGTGATGCAGCAGCAGCAGCAGCATCCCCCCTCACAAGTGAAGTCATTCCCAAAGATCCCAACTGCAGACACTGGCGGCCCTATCCGCATTGCAGTACGTGACTGATCAGCACAAATGGAATGGAACATAATAAGATATAAACAAACCCCCGGCTGGGGTTAGAAAATAAATGTAGGAGGAAAAAAAAAAGTGGAATCAGTTGCTAGTCATCTGACGGGGAAAGACAACTATTAAAAACGTAGCAGAGGGCTCCACGGCTCTGCAGTTGATCATGACTTGGCTTCAGGGGATGGTGAAATGAAAGTGAACATCAGGAGCTTGTTCACATGACCGGGCTGCCAGCAGCTAATATGCAGGCCAGCACCGATTCATAACAACAGATCCCTTCTCTGTTTAAGGCGGTTTACGGAACATAGTGAAACGATTGATCACAGCCCAAGTGTAACTAAACTAAATGCCAGTGCTCTGTAGAGCAGCGGCGATTAGTCGATTAATCGCCAACTATTTTGATGATCGATCAATCGTTTTGAGTCTTTTTTTTTTATTTTAAGGAGAAAATGTCCAAAATCTTCTACATTTTTCAGCGTTTCCTTAACATTTCATGGGCAAAACAACTCATCGATTTATCGGGAAAACAATCGACCGATTAAATCGATAATGAAAATAATCGTTGGCTGCAGACAAAGCTCGCCGCCACGCCTCTTGTCATTTGCTGTGAATCGGAATCGATGTGTTTATTCGGCCATATTTATTTTTATTCAGTATACAAGGGGTTTGTCTTGGTAACGGTTGGTGTTGTATAGATAATTAACTTTAATGTATTTTTTTTTTTAAATAAAAAATAATCTATCCATCCATCTGCCCCAAGCTAGGTCGGCGCTAACTCGCACCAGCACCGGGTCAAGCCACGACATCGAGGGGGAGCGGAGGGATACAGGGACATGCTTGCGACGCGAACCTTTGAGGCAGCTCCTCTCCACCAGGATGGTCTGGACCTGCGGGTCGGACAGGAACTTCCTCATCTGCTCCACGGAGCTCTTCTCCTCTAGGGCGGACTCCAGGGAGCCCGGGGCCTCGCCGCCATCTTCCAGCAGCAGCGGCACCAGCTTGCGGATGTGCTTCTGGAGCACAGACGTGTCCGCCACCGTCTGCACGGCCGACACCTCCATGGTGGTGCCGGCGTTATCGTCCGTCC
>OMKR01050673.1:0-10952 GCA_900302355.1 Cyttopsis rosea
TGTAGCAAGAACCTTGGGACCTAAAAGTCACGGGCTAAAAACGGTTGAGAACTGCTGCTTCATGTGGTGTTGCCATTGACTCCAGTTGAAATCACAGGTGCACAAATCATCTTTGGAGTCTCTACAGTTCTCTGGATAAAAGAAAGGTCACATACGGTGCATCGAAGAAATTTCTTTGGGAGGTAGAGGTGGAGCAGAGGGTGAATGAAGTGTTTAGAATAAGTGCGAATACATATTTTCTTCTGCGTTGCAGGCATCCGGTCAGACACGTGCGCTTCACCAGCAGCACCCTGGTGACGGCCAACGTCCCGGATGAGAAATGTCCCCGAGGAGCCTGCATCACCGACGACGACCTCACAGCTCATCGCAGGTATTTACTTCCTGCTTACAGAATCTCCTCCATGTTTGTTTCCATTGTTGTGTGCTTGTGTATTTGTTCACAGTAGTTATGCAGCGTTGACAGTTATATGCTGTCATTCCCTAGACCTCGAGGGTTGGCGAAAAACTACCATGGGCTTCATTTTGTTTTGCCTTTTAAACCACTTTTACCAACTTTTTTTTATTTTCAAATATAACTAACATATTTATAATGCTGCAGTATATAATAATCTATATTAAAGCAATTTCAAAGCTGCATGGACGCATACAGTATACTGTGCTGTTACTCCTACTGCCTGGTGTTTTGTTCTGTTGCTAATTGTTAAACTTTCTTAAGTCTTATGTAGCTTAGCTTTTCACTCCTCTTCATTTTAATCAGTTTAAATTAATTGTTTTTTTTACGCAATTTTATTTATTTTCTTTTAGTGTCATTCTTATCCTTCCATTTTTGCTTGCATTTTATTTTGCAGGTTTGCTTTTTTATTATTTTTTTATTTATCATTTGTTTGCCTTCTATCTTCTATTAAAGCCCTTTCAACTGCATGTTGTGTATGAAAGGTGCTGTGCAAATAAAAGTTAGGATTATTATTTTTAATACCGGGCGGGGTTTTCCATGCACACTTGCATGGACCAGCAGATCTTAAGATGACATTTAATAATAATAATAATAATAATAATAATAATAATAATAATAATAATAAATAAAGTGTTCCTGGCATAAATAAATGTTTTTCTTGTGTGTGTTTCCACCGTTCAGACACAGAGGGGTGGTCTGCCACTATGACTTCTCTGAGGACGCCGTCTCTCAAGATCACATCATCCCCATCTGCAGGTCCAATTACACAGAGTCCTCCGGCTACAACTACAACATCGGGCTCACGGTGCCGTACGACACTCTGTCCGGCTCGCACCCCGCCCACTGAGAGGGGACAGACCCCCTGGGGTTTGTGGGCCGACCCCCTGGGGTGGTGTGTGGACCCCCGGTCACTCTGTTTATCCAAAATGAATCACTTCTCTGACTGGATTAGTTCTCTTTTTAGTTTATTTTATTTTTTTCCAGTTTTAAAAGTAACAACAGACTAATTTGTGAACGTTGCGTCTTTAATTAAAACACAGGGGTGCAATCTGTAATTACATCAAAGATGTTATTTAGAATTTTTACTTTCAACACTTTGTACAGGATTGTGCGATTCATCAGTGTAAAATGAAGTGATCGAATGTATAATGAGTGGACCTGGTTAAATGGTTGAACACAATAGAAATGTCTTATTACCGTTAGAACACAGCTTAGTTGAATCACTGTTTATTCATTCATCATCATTTCCTCAGTTTATTGTTTTTAATTTCTAGGAATTGGTGCAAAAGTTGTAAAGCTGTCGTTGGCAATAACATTCAACATGTTTCACTGTGTTTGGTGCGGTTTATAACATGGTACTAGAAGTGTGTTTAAGAGGTTCTACGTATCCTAATATCCCAGCGTTGACATGAAACCTCCAGAGAATGGACGATGATCTGCTGATCTTCAGCTGATCTGGTGTGGCCCTGGAGGAACGGGACTCATCACCCGGCTCACGCGCTGGACCTCGAATGACACGGAACATGGTGAAACTCCTGTAGCGTTTCGTAAAAGAGTGTTTCTTACAAAATAGCATTGAATTAGTTTCTGAAGGGTACAGGCAGGTTTTAAAATAGCTATGCTTAAAAACATAAGATATTAAGGTATTCAAAAGTTAAAAGGTTACAGAATCACTGATAAAAACAAAGTGAAACGCTTCGGAGTTTCTATCTTGAAAATGAAATATATTTAAAGTGGTAATCCATAAAAACCAAAAACCATAAGCTGTGATTATGATTACACTACACAAGTCCCAGAATGCCATCAATAGTTTAATGACCACAAATGTATCAAATGCACCGTTCTTGGCAGGAAAGGCAGAACCCGCCACCAACAATGGAAACGGCACATGCACAACACATAAATACATACATTGAATGGTTGTTTCTTAAAAACTATGATTTAAAAAAAGTATAAATTTTTGTTCACAGAATAATCTCATGGATTTCCACTTTAAACTAGGTGTACATTCATTAAATGATTACAGGATTATATACAAATTGCATGTAAGTATAATTGCAAGTAAGTTCCTCTAGATGGTAGAAAATCCTAAACTGTAGTGCCTGCAGCTCTCCTGGTGCAAATATGTTAAAAATTCCTTCCTCATCATTTCCTACGGAAACGGAAGTGTATTTGCCGTCACTCCAGTGGACGTCTGGATAGGTAGTGACGAAAGTGGCTGAAATATATTTCCATGGAGACATTAAGACTTGAGTTTCCCACAGCGCATCGTCGTGGTGTCCACATCCAGGAAGCGAACGTTCATCCTTGACTCCATCTCCAGACCTTTCAGGATCTGCCGGGAGGAAACCGGATATGATCATGGGACCGTGCAGTTGGTATATGTATGAACAGTGATTCAGATGTACGATACTCATACAAAGTTCACGTAGGTCTCGTGTGCATACCTGTTCAAAATGCTCAAAGGTAATTCCTTCATAGAAATCATCTGGTTCCTGAAATGACACGGGAGGGAGGGACCAATTAACCGCTTTAACTGATGTTGTTAGCGTTGATGGAAGTTAAAACGCTTCACCAGGAACACGTGGAAACATGTCCTCCGTGACCGCAGCATCAACCGCAGTGTTTACCATGTGTGGTATGTTGGTGCTGGCCACCTCCAACATGGCGGCGTCCGCGATGGCCTTGGCCGCCTCCTGTCCGATGTCGCCGCTTTTGGACAGGAGCTCCTCGACGACCTGCGGGGAGGAAACCAGAGCTCGAGGTATCCTGCGCCGAAACAAGTCTCGCATCAAATCTGTTCTCTCCCCTATGTTGAGTGGTGTGTTTAGCCTTTATTCACACGGGGTGGGGATTGGACACATTTAGGTTACACAATCGGGCAGTCACTGTGCGAACGGGTGAATGCGAGGACAGGTGGAACAGGTGGAAGCGCTTTGAGAGGCCTCAGGGGCTAGAAACGCGCTTTATAGATGCAGCAGACTATAGTGCACTGTGGTGCTCAACGCCCGGGGGAATTATTCCCGTACCGAGGGTGGAAAGACGACACCCCCCTGAGGAGGTGTCGGTCGTCGCAGGGTTTAGCCGCACGCGGTGCGCGCACGCTTTCACCTTTCACACTGATCTGAGAGAGGAGCGTGGAAGCCTCAACTCACCTCACGCCCCCTCACGCCCCCTCCCAACCACCAAGAAATCCATTTACAGTTTGACCTTTAAACCCTCCTAAAGCTACTTCATGAGTTATTGATTAAGTGAGTGGTAGAAAAGGCTTTTTCAGTGCTCCTCAATTGGTCGGCCTCTCACGATCCACATGTCTTCAGTCATTAAAGGGAAACTCCTTCAATATATTTTTGGGGTATATATATTTTTTAACCTAAACCATTAACCTTATTTTTCGATCATTGGGAGGAAATCCGAGTCAGTCATTTAAATAATTTGATCCAGTATTGAGAGAATAGCTTCAGCTGCAACATGTAGTGCAACGTGTTGCACCGAAGAACAGAAAAATAAGAAAAATTTGGTTAAAGGTTTAATTTGACTCGGCTGAGAGTGTGATGGTGATGGTTTGTAAACTGTTTCAAAATAAAAGCACAACATTTGAAATTTGGTAAACTTCATATAATTAGAAAACATACATATAATTAGATTAGTTAACGGGTGGATGTATACCCCTGCGGTCCACTGGAAATAGACCCACGACTCAGTTTTGGACCGGGACGCACCAGTTGAGAACCACTGGCCTATTTGATTGACGATCTTATTTTAGTTTTCCATCCGTCTCGTCCTTACCTTCCTGTATTCTGCCAAAGTAATGGTTCCATCGTTGTCCATGTCGTGCATGTTGAACAAGACTGGGAAGAAAGAGAGAATTCATGTTTTTTTAACCGTCTCTACCATGGATGGTCTACAGGCCAAGAGGACGACGGGGAAGTTGGGACTAGATTTTATAAATATGTATATCTATTATAAATATATTATATTAGCTGAAGGTCCCATCCAGGCCCAATTTATGTCCAAATCTATTAAAATGTCATGGTTCTCATTTACATTTAATCCATCAAGTGATTTGCACTCTCCTAGTTGAATGAAATGTGTGTGTCACTCTGTAGATCACTGAGGTGGTAGAGGACGCCCAATGACATTTGAGTGGAATTTAAAAGGCGTTTCTGTAATTTGAGGAAATTAAATGGCAACAAAATGTCAAACTGTTGACTGAGCAGTCGCATTAAATGTCAGGTTTAAGTTACTCCTGGCATCTCAATTGCCTCTTGTTAGCTTTCAGTGCATTGTATGAATACTGTCATCTTCCTTATGGTTGCTTGGAATCATGCTGTGTTAAGTTATCTCAAAATGACCACGAATATCAAAAGGTAGATCACATATTGGAATATAACAGAGGTTATAGACCTTCAGACACACTTCATTTCATAATTAGCATAAAAGCATAAAAGCACCAGAGCCCATGATCCAGCCTTTAAGTATCCATTAGGAACATTACATCCCCAGGCCGAATTTCATCTAATATTAATAGTTAATATTAAACTATTAATCAATTATTAATCTCTTTTTAATCTATTGGCTCCTCTCAAGCTTTTTGGCTGATATGATGCTGACTCAGAGCTTCACCAAGAAGCCAGGCAGATTATTCCTCTGTTGTTGTTCCATCTAGTTCCAGCAGTTTGACGTTCTCATACGCAATCAGGAAGAGAAAAAAATAATAAAATAAAATAAAAATAAATAAATAAACAAATAAATAAATATACACATGTAGGGTATAGACGGGTATAAAGTGTCTTAGTAAGGTGTTGGGCCACCACATGCTGCCAGAACAGCTTCAATGCACCTTTGATTCTACAAGTCTCAGGAACTCTACTGGAGGGATGGAACACCATTCTTCCAAAAGATATTCCCTCATTTGGTGTTTTGATGGTGGTGGAGTGCCGTCTAACACGTCGGTCCAAAATCTCCCATAGGTGTTGAGTTAGGTTGAGAACTGGTGACTGCGAAGGCCGTAGCATATGATTAACATCATTTTCATACTCATCAAACCATTCAGTGCCCTATGGATGGGGGCATTGTCATCCTGGAAGAGACCCCTCACATCAAGATAAATGTTTCATCATAGGATAAAGGTAATCACTCAGAACAACTTTGTATTGATTTGCAGTGACCCTTCCCTCTAAGGGGACAAGTGGACCAAAACCATGCCAGCAAAATGCCCCCACAGCATAACAGAGCCACAGGATCCCCTCACTGCCCCTCACATAACGGAGCCACCGGAAGGGATCCGGTTGCTGGCATGGTTTGGGTCCACATTTTAACGCCACATATAAAGTGGCGTTAAGATGTAAATAAGTATTTCAGACGAGTCACATGCTATTCTCTGAGGCAACTGAGGAGATCATGAATCTAATGCAGACATAAGTGTTATTTCTGATCTCATTTTAATCTATCTCTGTCTCCACTGTTTCCTTGCTATCTTATCTCTTAAAGGTTACTACATCTATACCTCCTGCTACCCTACTCACATCGAAGCTTCTCCCTCCTCATGGCCTCCTTCTCCTCCGGGGTGGTCTTCAGGGTTGGGGGGCGGAAGTGGGACATGACCATGAGGAACTGCTGGAAGTCGATGTGGTGGAAGGAGCCTGCCGCGCCGCACCGCTGGTTCCTGCCGACATTTCACAGGTTTCACCACCGATTATTAAATATGAGCAAGTATTTCTGAATATTTATCATTAATAATATATATATAATATAATAATAACTCAATAAATAATAATTTAACTCAAAGTGATTTACACAAAGCTGTGATTTACCAAAGTTAAAATAAAAGCAAAGCAAAGAAAACAAGAAAAATACATTGAATAAATATTATCCTGTACTCCTTTCAGGTTTGGGTCTTCAATTTAAGACATTTCTCATAACAGAGCCCACGCGGGTCACTTGATGTACACACAGGGTCGCGAGCCATTTCTAAGACTGATATGCTGATATTTGATTGATATATTTTTAAATCAAAAACATGAGTACGTTTTAAATATATAATAGTTTCTAAATAATCCACTTGGAGCTATTATACAATGTGTGCAAAGTCCGTTTTAAAAAGATTCTTATTTTAGCCTAAATGAGAATTAGTACATACTAGTGCAGTGCCCGTTCAAAACATGCCTGCTCGGAACACACAGAGCCCTGAAGCCCCGCCCCGCTGCTGCACAGAGCTGAGCGGCTCGCTGTTCGCTTGTTCATTCAAAGTTTATTAATATTACACGTGTCGCATGTCCAAATTGCAACAAATTAGACACTGCACGGCCATGGGTCCCCAGCGATACACCCACCACGAGATAATGGAAGGACATAGATACAGACAGAGATTCCTTCCTTTATAGTTAGATGAAAATACATGGATTCTGGCTCCATCATAATAATAATAATAATTGGTGTTGGGACCTAAAATGTGATTTGACCTTTGTACCTTTTATCGAAGAAGGCGTCGATAATCTGCTTCCTGATGGGATTGTTGGCGAGCGCTGGGATGTTCTCCAGGTCCTCTCTGCTGCAAAGTGCAAAGCAACACCACAAAAGCCAAAGTTTTTACCCAAATATTGGTGTCACAGTTCCGAGAACACGCCATGTAGATCATGCTGAACCATAATAATAGACCATAATAGTAGACCATAATAACATAGAACTAAAACTATGTACAGGCTTTACTTCCTTCTCAGAAGGACTCCTATGGTAAATAATAATAATAATAATAATAATAATAAACCATTAATTTAATTTCAAATAGTATTTAATTTGTAGTAAAGATAACTAACGTTGGCCATTTCAAATTATATCTACTTAGCACTTTGCTTTTCAAGATATTTTGGGGCAAATATAAAGTTCATTCTTACATTATGCTGACATTTAGTATTAAAAATGGCCGCCTCGGTGAGTTGCTGCGCCGTTTTACTTTTTTGTGTTCATTTTGTTCGCGTTTATTTTATACCTCATATTCCTTATATTCCCATTCCTGTCCATACAATCGCACCTTGTATATTCTGTATATTTTACATATTCGATTATTTCTGTTTTGTATTTTCCACTATTTGAGTATATTTGTTAATTTTTATTTTAATATTTTATTTAACTTTACTTTTTATTCTATTTATAACTGTTGCTCATGGTTTGTCGTAAACGCACGCAAACATCACCAGGACAAATTCCTCGTACCTGTGAATGCACCTGGCGGAATACACTCTACACTTGATTTTACCTTATCGTTTCCTCGGCGCCGCTCAGCTGCTGGAATCTCTTGTGCAGGTTTTTAATCTGCTCCAAAGAAACTTAGAACAAACAACGACAACAACATGAAAGAATGTGGTCGCCGGCAGGACGCTCCCACAAAGTTCACCAACAACGATGATTACACTCTGCTCCTATTGTCCAGTTGTCCAACCTGACTGAATAAATACATAGTATTAAGCATAAGAACTGTGTGGATAAAAGAAATAGAATAAAATGTAAAGTAAAAAATTAAATAATTGTAAAATAAACAGAATAAAAAGCAAAGTAAAAATAAAATAATAATAAAATACAATAAAACGAAAGTGAAGAATAAATAATAAAATAACTAATACAATAAAATACAAAAAATAATAATAATTTGCCATACACAAATAAGTTAAGGATAAGTTATTGGTATGGGTATATAGGGTATGAATTATAATTATAACAAATTATTGCTATGTATTAGTCATTAAGTTTGTACAGTGTATATTATTATTATTATTATACTATTGCACAAGTATGAGTGTGTATGTGAGAGGTTATTATAATGAATAATAAAACAAGAGGTCAATTTAAAGTGCCTGTAAAGTCAATTCAGTGATTTGTTTCTAAACACATTATTCATGTTAGAAAGTAAACGCTGAAAACATGTTAACATGTGAACTATGTCGTACTGAATCGTGGAGTTAGAACTGTTTTTGAGGTCCAAATTTTTTTGGGGGGCGGGGCTAAATCAGCCCGTTATTGTATCGTTTTCTGATTTCTGATCTGTATATGTATGTATTCAATTAGTGGCACTTGAAGGAGGCGGCCCCTCTCCCGTGATACGGTGTCAGGTTTCAGCGCCTTCAGCGGACACGCCCCCCAGCGGACACGCCCCCAGCGTCTCAGAACAGAGAGCGCCGCCCTTTTTTTGTATGTTTTTGAAACCAAATTCTATATACTTGCCGATTTTTTTTTATCATTCAAATTGGGCTGGGTGGTTAGTAACACATTTTTACGTGGTGTGACAAACTCGGAACACATATTTATTTTGGCTTTACAGGGACTTTAATGTAAATATTTATAGATTAATAATATATATAGCAAAATATATATAGATGCTGATTCTGACACTGTTTCACAGTATAAGGATTTGGTGTTTGACAATCCTTTACAAAGCAGATTGTTCACTTCCAGTTTGTCTGGTTTCATTTCATCTTTGAACTTTCCTCAGCCTCGTGGGTGTGTTTTATTATATTATATTATACACATTTTATGAGGAATGATAAGCTGAAGCATGCTTCAAGGCCACATATAGGCAGCAGAACATTTACTACCCCACAGCCCTGAAATGGGAGATAAGCAGCCAACCCCATTGGACACAGTCGAGCAAAGTACCTGGAAAGCCACAAATCTATTGGAATTCATTATGAAATGAGTCTCACATGAGAGAAATTGGATGATGATGATGATGATGATGATGATGACACCTCTTTCAATGGAAAAAGTGTGTGTGGCAAGAAGCCGTTTGAGCGTTTATTTAATTTTTCCAACTAGTTGCAATTCTGACTGAACTAGTTGTAAATCTACTCTTTGATATCAAAAATAGAATTCTTGATATCAATATCTCAGGTTTTGATATCAAAAGATGCAATTTAATTACTGACATCATGAAGTTCATTCTTGATGTCAGTAATTCACATACTTGCCATCACACTTGCACTGCATTGGAAGCAATGGGAAGCTGGTTTAAAAGTTTTTATATCAAGAATTGGAATGTCTGCTTGATATCAACTGTTTTTTATATCAAAGAGTAGATTTACAACTAGTTGTCAGATTTACAACTAAGTTGGAAAAGGTGAAGAAATGCCATAAAAGTGTCTATTTAGACTATTTGTGTGACTGATGTAGTGCTATTCAACAAGCTGTAAATGACTAATAACTACCGTCAACATGCCTCCTCGCTGTGATTTACTTACACCCAGTCTCCTCCACCAGGTCCTGGAAGCCCGGCTCCGTGCGGCTCGCTGCGCCTCCCATGGCTCTGCGGGCCGAGGAGCGCCGAAGTGCGGATCGAAGTTTGAGCTACTACGCCCGCGGAGGTGGAGCGACTGGAGAGAGGGACCTGCCCGACCGCAAACAGCGCTGCTGCTCGGAGGGATACGAGGAAGTACAACTCGCAACGGATTGCGCACAAGGCACGAAACCAGGGGTTCCAAAACTGCGGTCCGCGGCCCCCCCAGGGCGTCCGCAGCAAAATTATTTTATTTTACATGTATATTTTTTTGTTATCATTTTTTTTTTAAATATATCAATAATGGTATTTTTTTTATTTTGGTGGGGGGGTCTTCAGCCAGTACCTTTGCAAACTGTGAACCCTTCCTAAAAAAAAAGCTCTCCACTGCAAAAACAATATGCATTGTATTAACTTCCTCTGTAAGTGAATCGGAGGTGTTGCTGCTTAAGTGTTTTAATAATTAACTTGAATAGTGCAATAGGTAAGCATGGTGTGGTCAGGCCACATAGCTGCATCTCTTTTGGGGATTTTAAAATAGTAACTTATGCAGAAGAGAAAGGAGAAACGGCAACAAACTTGAAACAGTTTATTATTTTCAGTTTCTTACATTTCAAAGTCATTCCTGTTTAAAGTCACTATTTGACTTTCATTTGTTTATTCTCCTATATTTATTTTGTTTAAACAGCTCGATACACATATGAGCCCTTGCATCCACCCTTCACGTGTAAATGTACAGGAAACAAACAAAGAAAATAAAGTTCTAGAAATGGTGAAAGTCAAACTTTCATAATAAGTGCATGACACCCGATCAAAATACGTGAGTCGATATATTCTTTTGAAGCAAAGTGAATTAGCAAAGTTAGTCCTATGTTGTTTTTTTTCAGTATGCAAGTGTGTTAGTCTTCCTGTGGCACTGTGACAGAGTGAACTGGGCGGTTAGACTGGTTCTGCTGGGGCGCTGACGAGTTTGGATTGAGTGGGAAACCCTTCCTGTATTTACACCTCCCATACAGCGGTAACCTTCTCTGAACCTCCCAGCCCCAGCCCCAGCCCCAGCCCAAAAAAAAAGTTGAACCGAAATGAAAGCCTAGAATCACATGAGCTACCAAATGACCTCTAAGCTACTCCACATCGCCAATACTTGTGGTGAGCGGTGACGTCGCCGTGGCAACAACCTCTCTGATGATCCCGCCTCCGTACGTAGAGACAAACAGCCAGATGGATGGA
>OMKR01050680.1:0-11796 GCA_900302355.1 Cyttopsis rosea
CGTCCAAACAACAGCCATACCTGACGAAGAGAGGGTCCTCAAAATGAGTAGGATGCACCACTGTTCAGACTTTTGTTGGTAGAAGAGTCGGGAAGCCGTCCTACCTGGTACGAACACAGTCGTCTTGGGAACAGCCGCCGCTGTGGGGCCCGGTGGCCGCGGTGTGTCCATCAGGGCAGCAGCCGTAGTATGACTGTCCGCAGTGTGGGCCAATCACAGAGGAGTAGGGATCGTAAGGGACACTTGGACGTGGCCTTGAAGCTAATGTGAGTAAGATGAGACACATATACAGGCCAATAAACTGATGTTCCACTTCCACACAGAATCTACCCAAAATATATGTTTAGGATTTCTCACCGGTGTTTCGCATGATATACGGTCACACTTATGTTTATTTTACGATCTAATTATGGTCAACAAGGCGGTAAACAAAACAAACGAAACGGTTTGGGTCGAGTGCTTGTGAAGGAGCGGTGACAGCAGTGTGAAAGCAGGGTAATTATAGTCTAGACAGAGAAAATTATAACTCAGAGACTAGTGTTACCTGTCACCTGAGGATATATATTCAATCGCAAGGTGTGTGTTCATTTCTAATTCCATGCCATTTAAAATAACAAACAATCTGCCCATTGAGGAAAAACATGCCTAGAAATGTAAAATCTCCACGTTTGCACATGCTGTGAGATCAACGTCGTAAAAAGGACACGCCCCCTCACGTGACCCAGAATACCTGAGTGCTCTCTTGGAACATATGGCACGAATCCTCTCATGGTGTTTTCGTGGCCTCTTGGATCCTGGACACTTGGGACTACTGGAAAGTGGTGACAAGGTCGAGTCAATAGAAGCTCATACACACACGCAGAAATACACACACACACACACACACACACACACACACACACACACACACACGCACGCACGCACACATACTGAATATATATTTGGCTCACTCTGTGCTCCGGGGCAAGGCTGCGAGTTACACGCTTCGACCGTGGTGGGTCTGCTGGAGAATCCACAGCGGTCCTCAGAATAGGGGTTCAGGTCGGTATCGTAGCACCCCACTCTCCTCTCCCGCACCCCTCCATCACAGCTCCTGGTGCACTGCAGGGGGTGAACACATAGAACGATGGGTCACTGTGAGATGAAAACAGGGGGTGAATAAGCTCGGCCGCCTTTCTTTTTTTCCCTTCGCCTACCAGTCCGTAGTCACTGACGTGCCAGGTGATGTGCGTGTGGCAGGCTGTCCTGCGGCAGGCCTGGAGGGCCGGGGGTCGAGCCAGGCCGCTACAGGTGGCGTCGGCCAGACGCTCGCCGGCAGGTCCCACGCAAAACACCTCCCTGGTCTGCTGGCCCTCCCCGCAAGTGACCGAACACTGACCACAAAGAGAGGGAACAATATCAGTGATGTTGAATATGTTGATCAGCGGCGGACAGTAAGACAGATGGACAGACGACCAAGATTTGAGGTTTGAGATGAATGGCACCAACCACGCTGAAGCTAGAAACACTGTACTCGGCGTTGCAGGGCTGCATGCTGCAGGCCTGCTGGCTCGCCGGCCTTTGCAGCCGCTGACCGATGCAGTAAGAATCGTCCACCACGCGGGGATTCACCGGATGCTGAACCACACAATCCACACTGCGGTACTGCATGCCTCCGTTGCACACGGCCGAGCACGCCCCGTAGACCCCGGCGGTGTAGGCGTAGGTCTGCGTCTCCCTCGGGTGTAGAGTCAGGGGGGCGGGGCCGGTGGAGCCCGCGGGGCGCCTGTCTTCGTCCAAGCCCGGAAACTCTCCATGGACCAGAGGCTGGAAAAGGGACAAGGAAGTGAACAATATGAACTGGGGATGATTCATTACAAGGGGGATTCCTCCTTCTGCAGCCAATGTTTCTTCCTTTTGTTTCCCCAAGGGGAAGTTTATTTCGCTTGCCCGGTTGGCGGTACTGTGATTAAGGACTATATAAGTAAACTTGACTTGACAAAACTGGGTGATGGCTGTTGCTGAGAGATTATGCAACTTAGCCTTTTAACTGGAAGCTGCCCAGTTTGAATACACTCCAACTCCTCAGCAACTAGTGTTGAGGCGTCCACAAGCAAGCACTTGTAACACCAAGCATAATTTGTACCACGCTCAGCACTTTCTAAGTATAAATATGCATACAAGATGCATACAAATACAAGAAAGGTGTCTTGTTTACAGACACAGCATGCATGCTGGGTCGATTTTCCACCAGGATGAACCAGCAATAATACAACAACAGAAAACATAGAAACCGCATGCTGCACACATAAAGCTGTGAAAGTCTAAATTGCTGGTTAAGTTCCTGGTGTTTCTCTTACCCTGCACACACCGTCCACACAAATGTCGGTGCGGCCCACGTAGCATGGTGTGCCGTCCACCACAAAGGGCCGGTGTCGGTAGAAGAAGTTCTCTCCTCTGGGGACGCAGTTCAGCTCGCATGGATTGGAGGCTGCAGAACGAACCAAAATCCTTTCATAGTCCACGTGAAACCTCTGATGGCTACGGAAACGGCCGCGATACCATGCCTTTGTCTGGAAGTCTAGAAAATCTGGAAGTGTTTGGTATTTCCTTTACCTCCGTAATAAGGCACCCATGAGTATTGTTTTGTCTGGAAGTCCACTCTGTCAAACTTGGAGCACTGATCCTCTCGGAAATCCCTGGATCCCGCTGGACAGTCCTACATGACGTGACAGAAGAGGCAAGATAGTTGCCCTGTGTGTCAAAGAGAGAGATAGAGGGATCGAGAGGGAGAGAGAGAGAGAGAGAGAGAGAGAGAGAGAGAGAGAGAGAGAGAGAGAGAGAGAGAGAGGAGGGACAGGGTGGAAGTGAGGAGTACCTGTGTATTGCAGGTACGATAGGACTTGGAGGATCCCATGCAGTTGTGGCCTCCGTCTGTCCTGTGGGAGGAGAAGAAGAACACATCAGGGATACGAGACACATGCTTACTTTCTAACGTTCTCACATTTCCTGACACACACGCCCCAAATCGCCACAATCCCTGTGATTCTCTCTGTCTCATTTAACCTTTTCCACCCCCCGTCCTACCTCGAGGTGATGCATTTGCGAGTCCTCATGGCGATGCCCGTGCCACAGGTGCGGCTGCAGGGCTCGTAGGCTCCGTACTCCCCCCAGTAGTCATGGCTGGGCTGCCTTAGCTAAAAATATTGAATAAAGAGCAGAAAAACAAAATAACACACATTTGTAAACATGTGAGGCCTTGGCTCACCGCAAACCGTTTGCACACACCAGAGCAGACAAAGCAAAATAGAAGTTGGGACAGCTTGCCAAAAAGCCAAAAACACATTACCCGATCATTACATAATCTACATAAACAGCTCCATGGTATCTAAACACAGACACACACACACACACACACACAGAGAAAGAGAGAGAGCTACATCTTACAGTAAATGCTGGCACAGCCAGCAGCTGAAGAAGACCCAAGAGTTGCAGGATGTTCATTTTCACCAGGAGTACAGACACAAAAAAAAAAAACCTAGAAAAAAAAAAAAAGAAATTCTGTTTGTATATAAATTTGCATGGTAAGATTTCTGTCAAATCAAATGTGTTCATCAAAGAACTTAATCTGTAATGCAATCAGTTATTCAGTAATTTTAACAATTTCAGATGAATAAAAAAAGGAAATATGCATTTTCATTTTTATCACTTTTTTATAGATAGATAGATAGAGTAAGATCACATCAAAACAATAGTTCATAATAAAAAAATTTTTAAAGACTGTGCAATAAACATCAAAATTTCTGAAAAATTGGCAATATACACTAAACCTAAAAATGCCCAAAAATAGAAAAAAAATGGTAATATACAATAAACCGAAAAATTGCAGGAAAAAAAATCTGCAATATACGATAAACCTAAAAATGGCTAAATATAGAAACACTGATAACAAAACAGTAAGCCTCAGTATCAGTGTCAACAATTCACATTCTATAATTGCAGCAAATTGTGCAAATTGGCATAATCCATACAATCTGTACATGTCCATACATACACTGTATGGAATGATGAGAGCAGCTATATTGACCTTCTCCGGCGGCAGCAGTGGTCCAGAGGGAAGTGCGCTCCAGCAGAGAAGGCAGACACTGGCTCGGCTTTCTACCTTCTCACCCTCTTCTTCTCAGACGCTCCACAGCCCACACGGTACGGATCAGGTTTCAACACTGGGCTTTTTTTTTGTTGTTTGTTTTATAGCCAAGATTCTGGCAGATGTGGCATTTTGATCACTTGGAAATGTCAACCCCCCCTTATATATTCTATAGATATATTCGTCTTTTCAATGCTCAGGGGGTCTTTTGAGGAGATTGGGATTTTGCTTAACGGCATTGTTCATTCGAATTTCTTTGTTTTTGTTTCTGTTTTTCAAAATGGAAAATGTACTTATTTGAGATCAATTCCTACTTTGGCGCTTCCTCCGTGGGCAGGTACTGCAGCGTGATAACAAATAAAAAATAACAAAACAATTAAAGCAGATATAATTTAATAGTTTCATACATAAATTGCAACAACAGTCAGCAATAGTCTTAAAAGCATGACAAAGGGAACAGCATATAACACAGGAGATGATACTGTATTTTGGAGGAATGATACATTTTCCTTGGGGTCGACGAGGCTTAAAGATTGCGACCACAGAATGTCCCTCTCGCACGTCCCACAACCGCTAATCACACAGCGGTAAATCACAGCACGGGAGTGGATGGGAGGTGCGTCGCCCGAGGGGTCTATTTAGGCTTTTTTTAGTGTGAAACCATGGTGGAGTATTGCCCGGGAAAGTCGAAAATAGGACGCATGTGTCCCGGCCTCCTGAGGAGAGCGAGAAACCGCTACCAGAAAAAAAGACAAGGTTGGGAGACTTATATCAACTTTTATCTATCAACCACATTTCTAAATGAACAAATGAATTCATTAATAAATACACTAAATAATAAATCACTAAATAGATGAATAAATAAAAAACAATCGTGCTTTTGATCACTTGTTGACACCCTGCGCTAGGTTGGATGTCTGCGTGGTGGCGTCCAACCCCGTGGCGAGGACAGTATAAATAGATTTCCCCTCATTTTGGTGATGTGGATCAACATCCCCTGTGACCTGACGAGGGGGTGGGATCACAAAGATTCACACATCCTAAAAATAGACAGTCTGACAAAGCCGTAACCAGCGTGTACACAGCGGGACAACTCGATACCACACAATGCACGAGTCTCGCTTAAGTATAGTCGCAAAAGCCATGACACCATTCGCACACATCCCCATCCATCCAATCCACAAATCTCTGCCCCGCAGTTTGTTTGTCGTCCTCCCCGCGTCCACCACGGAGAGAGGCGCCAGTCAATTTCAGCGCCTCAGAGCTGCCGGTTGACTTTCTGCGCTAGCTTCTCCTTGGCGTCGAAGGAGCTCTTGCTGAGCAGGTCCTCCATGGTGTCCATGGCCTCCTGCATGTCTCGGGCCAGCCCCGCGTAGTTCCCCTTCAGATGCTCCTGCTGCTGCTTCAAGGCCTCGGCCGTGGCCATCAGCTCCGTCGTCTGGTGGCTGCACACGCTGCGCAGCTGCTCCACGTCCGACAGCAGCACCTCCATGCTCTTTATCAGCTGCTCCAGGCGGCCGGCGGTCACCTCGAACCCGGACGTCCCGGCCTCCGCGGCCTCCGCCCGGGCGCCTTGTTCTTCCTGAGCCCGGTTGTCCCGCTCTGGACCCGGAACCTGTTGGGCGGATTCCATTCCTCCTGAAGCCACTAGCTGCTACTAGACCTCTGTGAGACGGATATCTGGAAGGAAATCTGAGAGTTTAGCCGACCGCCAATAACTGTCAGACTTGTAAAGGGGTTAGACCGGAGGTCAGACGATAAATAAAAAGGGTCTTAAAAGGGGTAGAGATGGAGAAAAGACAGCGATATGGAGACACGGCTGAATTGTTCCCTCTCTGGCATCGAAAGACTGTAAGCTGACTGTAAAAGTGCCCTTCTGACTAATCTCATCTGCTTGTGCACGGCTTGTAGTGTGTGGGTGTCTTTGTGTGCGTGTATACCTGTATGTGTGTGTGTGCGTCTCTATGCTGATGACGCCACGTGCTATCCTGTAATCCATTTAGAGGCGCTGTCCGATGGGATGCCAGACCGACAACCATACCTTTGGCCATGTGGTTGAGCGGGAGGCGGGACATGGGATTATCTGCATGTGCCCCCCCCTCTCCTCCTCCTTCTCACCGATTCACTCTCGTCAGAGACTGAATCAGAGATTAACCCCGCCATCCTGATCTCACCAGTGGGTGGCCTTGACACCCACATGCACAAGGAAGCACAAATCCCCACAGAAGGGTATATATTCTGACGATCCCGTTCTTCCTTCTGACTTTCTTAGATCTAAAGCCTGCTTCACACCGAGCACGACGAGCGACAAGAAGCCACTGGAAGGCCATTCATTTCTATGGATCCCGGAGTCGGATTCCGTGCACGCTGTGGTGCGGAATGTCCGTGTCCACTCGAGGCTCCAGGATGCGTTCAAATATTTAATTCATGCGATAAATTTCAGTCTGGCAGACAAGTCAGACAAGTTGTTTGTTTTGGAACCGGGTTTAAAGTTCAAAAGTGTTTTATTTGTCAAATGTACAGTACAACACAAGGTCATTCTGGACAATGAAATTCAACTTATTTTACTTACTTAACTAAATAAATAAGTCACGTATAATAACGTTAACCTTGGATGTCACCGTATTCACTATCAAAAACGTCTTTTATATAAGTGAATTGTGTGTATTTTGTATTTATTTTCTCACTTTGCAAACAATTTATAAAGGAAATGTAAAACTCTCATTCATGGAAATTCTGCGAAACTCAGTTGCAGTTCATCTGACGATCCGACCGTTGCTTTAGAACGATCCTCTTGATTTCGATCAAACGTGTTAAGAAATTTAAAGTCACACCGGGCCGTTTACGAAACGGGTTATTCAAGAAGCTGCAGTTGATCTACAATACAGTTGTGGGACCTTTTTGGCACTTTTTTGGTCACCATTGTCTAAAAATCTTAGATTACAAAGGCAGCTGCAGATTTTATATAATCCTGCAGTTCTGAAGAGTAACACAATATACTGGTTCACAAAGAAAATTCTGCCCTCAAAAGATTTCACTCCCAGTTTAGGAATTTAATTGAACTACTTTGTGCGGAACAGGGAAGTTATGGCTTCTTGGTGTCGAATCGAGCCAACCGACGACCGACAAAAAAGATTTGTAAAAGACATTTTTAGAAATCATTTTGGCCACAGTCCTGTGTGTTTTTGTGAAGAATACAAAGCCTTCTTCTCAAGCGCTGACCAGGGAGCGGCGGTTTGCAGGGAAAGTGGTGGGGAGGCGGAGGGGTTGTTCCTGAGAAAAAAGGCCTTAAACTAAAGAAAAAATGTCGAGTGGAATTAAAATGTGTCCGAAGCAGAAACATCCCACCCGATGAGACATTGGGTGTAAAAATGATGATGATGATGATGATTTGCTCAAACTGTGAGGTATCCAACAGGAAATAATGACAAAAGGGAAAACCGTTGTTATTTGTTGTTATGCAATTATTTCTCTCAGTGGCCTCTGCAGCACTTTGAGGCATTGCAGGAGAAAAGAGAAAATCCAAGTGTTTTAAAGGAGGCTCAGGACAGCCCTTTTCATTTTAAAGGGTCTGCAGATCGTGGCCAGGATTTCTGGCCACGCCCGCCGTCTTATCAAAACCTGCCAAACTGCCCGAGGCCAAGTGCAGATACAGCCACGACGCCCTCGTTGTCAGATGTGGAGAATGTTGTGGTGCTTTCTTTGGCACGGGCTTCACCAGTCCAGCAACATGTAAACAACTTTAGTTGCCATTGATGTTTTTCACAAACGCAAACTCTCAAAGGGCTGATTTCAATGAATGCGGTTGAAATATTTCTCTGTGAAAGATGGGAAACGCCCGTGTATTAGTACAAAAATGCTCAAATCCCATTCAGGAAGAGGAGATGACAGTTTTGCAAATAAAAAGAATGGTCCAACACGGTTGATCTCTTTTTCAGTCTGACAAAGTGTAACTGCAGCTATATTAAAGGTGTAGGAATTTATGCTGAAGTAATATATATTTTAGTATTTATTTCTAAATCTGATGTAGGCTGTTTGTAATTTTTTACACAAAGGATTGCAATAAAAAAAAAGATAATATGAATAAGAACGTCAACTGACAATGAACGTCAGTTGAAAAACGATATAATATCGGTGGTTCAGTTTACACTTTTTTTTTCCAATGCATGTCAAATTTTGTTAACATAGCAGAGAAGATTTAAGCCCAGGATATAGTAATTACAAGAGAATCAAGCAAAAATGGACATACCGAAGGTGCTATGGTCCTGTCATTGACCAGCGGTCGCAGTTGTCAATCAGCCTGTTGAACGGGTTTAAAAAACAAATAAAATTTGTTTAAAAAGCCTCAATGCACCTGATGCCGCAACAGCGCTTGATAATGTCTCAAACGCTTCCTCTACAGGATGTCTCCACATGTAGGCAGGAGATAAGCCAGGATGTCGCACGAGGTGGATCCTCCCCGAACCGATTCATACCCACTACACTAGCACCTGCAGTGAAGCATGGTTTACTTTGAGAAGTGGGAAGTTCATGTTTTGAGGAGATTTTTCAAATGTCAATTTTTACATGGCCTACTGGTGCTTTGAGATTAAATGAAATATTTATGATAAAATTATTATTCCTAATTGTCACAAATTCCCCAAGATATTCTTTTCGACTACAGAGGACTCAATGACATCACAGTCAAAAACAGATCCCCACTCCCACTGATATCATCAGCTTTTGAACTCCTACAAGGAACTACTATCTTCTCCAAACTCGATCTCCAGAACGCCGTCATCCGGTGACGATCAGGGAAGGGGGGCGAGCGGAAGACGGCCTTTAATTCTCCTCACGGATATTATGACTACTTAGTCATGCCTTTTGGTCTTACCAATGTAGTTTTCCAGGGATTGGTCAATGATGTTCTCCGGGACCTGCTCAATGTGTGTGTTTTTGTGTATTTGGATGACATACTCATGTTTTCCAGTCCAAACAGGAATATGTGTTTCACATACGTCGGGTCCTCCAGAGGCCTCTGGAGACCCAGCTCTTGGTAAAGGCCCAAAAATGCGGGTTTTATGCCTCACGAGTGTCCTTCCTGGGATTTGTCAACACACAGGGCGGTCACCGACTGGCCTACACTACCACTACCAGTGAACATTTGGCTGAAACCCTATTGTTCTTGTTGTTATTATTATTATCATAGCCCCAAAATGTTGGCACACTACCCAACCCAGTTTTCGAGCCACATTGACACAAAATACATCGAAGTGACTCGACTGGGAATCAAATTACTTTCCCAAGGTTATGCGAAATATTCAACTTTTTGCGACACAGTTTTTTGGCCAAGAGGTTTTCAAAGGAAAAATAGAATGTGGCAGAGAATATCCAGTCGTCATGGAAATACAAATTAGGGGAATTCCCGGCATAGCGTAGACATCGTGACAACATGTGGTGTCTTTGTGATGTCACAACTCTCCCCCTAGAAAGCAGAGCAATTCATTTGAGGCTCTCAATCGCTCAACTGTACTGTAGAATTACTGTGGACAAAATTTTAATTTAAATCCAAGGTATAAAATAAGGCCACGGCATTTGGCACGATTCATATTGAATGGGACTGATTTAGGCTTTACATTTCATCACATTGAATCATATTGACATAAGTGAATTATCTTTGTGATTCATACTTTGAATAAATAAATAATTTGGACACAATTCAATGATTCCTGTGAGAATTCCATTCACAACACAACAGAGTTGGAAAATCGAACAACTCTTTTTACTGAATGACTCGTCAAGAACCGAATCACAAAAAGGTCGAACCTCAGTAGTGATGAGAGGCTCAGTCTGCACTTGAGTTGCAGCAGGTGTGTCATGTAATTCACTAAACCACCAGCAGGTGGATATGTAGCCATAGCAACGCTTCCCCCAAACATTGATCTCCTCTCTGCCTTGACACACAGCTGATTCGTCTTGTTTGGTCAAATAAATCAAACTATTGATCTGAACATGAGTCAGGCTGGAGACCCAGAAGCTGAATTTCCAGGACCTTCCGTGGAGTCTGAAAACCCACAGGACAGAATCTCTGCCCGGCGCCTGAGGATAGGAGCACGGAATGAAGTCAAGAAACGGTGACACTCTCTGGCTTTTCTCTTCTTCTTTCTGTTTTTTGTTGCAATTGCACAATTCATCTGGTATAATTTACACTAATAAGAGCTTAATTTGAGATTTCAGGAGACAACGGAGCGTAGCTGACCCTTCTATAGTGTTCGACGATGAGGAGAGGGAGAGCCAGAAGCAAGTGGAAGAAAGTGAAAAGGTAAATATAACCCATCAATAAAACATTCAAGCACAATAACACTTCAAGAAATGCGATTGTTGGTTGACTAGTGAAGGGGTGTCAATGATACGGCCTACAATCTACTTAAAAATATATTTTTTCATTAAAATATTCACATTAATGTGTACAAGTAGTATAGGGAATGTGAAGTTTGACGGTTGCTATGGGTTGCTATGGACTCCGGCCACCTTTTTTGGAGGATCACTTTCCATTCAATTGCATAGAGAAATAGATAAAATATACAAATGTACAAAAATGGAGAAAGGAAGGAAGAAAAGAACGGTCAAGGTTTCACACAGGACGGCTGTGGCAGTTTTCCACTTCGGAGGCGTCTTTTAACTCAAAAATTTGCCGACCGACATTCACAGTCAATGCGAGTGATCCTCCCAATATGGCAGCTCGCTCCAGCAATGTGACGTCAGCTTCCCATTCTCTATAGATAGAGTTGAATCAGTTATAGTTATGTTGAGGTCTCTTATATATAATATATTAGAGTCAATATTGTAAATAAAATGAAACAAAATAAATTCAATTCAATAAAAAATTCCCAAAAAGTAATCCGGACCACATCAAGTCACATTTTAACCAATCTGAAATTGACATGCCTGGACTAGTGAGTCTTAATATTGTCGACAGTGCTTTTATTTCTGAGGTAATTACTTTTTTTGTAAATATATTTATTTTACCAAAGCCTTGACATACAATTTATTACAACGATTTGTGTGTGTGTGTGTCTTAATCATAGGAAACACTGAGCACATACTGTATCAATTGTTTTTTTTATTTATAATTTTTGCATTTATATGCTGACAACAAGTCATTGTCAACAAATGATTATGTCGTTATGACAGAAAATGAATTGGATTGTTTTGATCTTTGATCTGAAATAAAACTTCTTCATTCAGTATAATTGCTAACCACTCTTTCCGTCCTCAGAAAACCTTCTACCTGCAGAACGATGGCACGGAGCTGGTCACCAACGTCCAGGTGGCGGCGGACGCCAAAGAATCCATGCGAAGGACAGAGGGAGAGAAGATTCGCAGACTCAGGTCTTTTTCTCATCGTTTTATTCCTTGAAAACCGCCATCTTGATCTCATGGGTTAACTTTCACACTCGTCATTTTAAGCCCCCTTTTCTCAAATTTCTGTCTTTGCTGTCCCCCATCTCTGTCCCAGGGTGGAGGAGCTGGAGAACGAAGCCAAGTCCAGCATGGAGAAGTTCCAGGAGATCTCCAGCAGGTGGGGTACGGCCAAGCAGCACCTGATGCCCCAGGAGCTGCTGGAGTCCCTGAAGGGCCAGCAGCAGCTGTGTGCCCTGCTCCTGGAGGACAAGGACAAGGTGATCGCT
>OMKR01050684.1:0-11102 GCA_900302355.1 Cyttopsis rosea
CGGCGACGGCGGGCATGTAAACAACCGGTTGGAATGAGTATCTGGGGCAGTGGAGTTGCTCGGTTGCTCATAAATAGAACCACTGTGTTTTCCACCCCGGCGCACGCTGTAGATACGGATTTTGTTTCGTGTAAATATGTCAACTTGCACAATTTGTCACCCTTTGTTTATAGAGGTTTATTGTATATTTCCATTTTTTTGTGTTTTTTTTTAATATTTAATCTTTAGGTTTATTGTGTCGCCATTTTTTTTTGTAATTTTTTGATGTGATTTATAGCCATTTCTTCTATTGTATTAAAAAAAATTGATTTATTGCATATTGCCTTTTTTTTCTATTCCTATGACTTTATTATTTTATATTGTGTATTTTGATGTGAGCTGCTGTGACAGTGTTTTTCCCTCCAAGGATGAACATAAATATCTATCGAAAGGTGGAAGAAAAAAAAAGGCGCCTTAGATGGAAGCTAGGGAGCATGGTAGTGATTTTGATGTTCTCCTCCGAACAACAAATTATTAAATATTATTTGAACATGTTGTTTATTATCATTGTACGCAGACTTCGACAAGAAAGGGAAGAAGGAGACCTCTCCCCTGCTTGAGCAGTTTCTTTGCCACATCGCCAAGACGGGAGAGACGCTGTAAGTATGACCTAAATAACGGGTGGTTGATAAGTTGGGCCCTGTCCACACGTATACGGCCGTTTTTTGAAAACGTCGTATTTTCTCTGCGTTTTGCCCACCCGTCCGCGCGAAAACGTCATTTCGGGTCGCTCAAAACGAGACCTTCGGGGCCGTTTTCCGTGTAGCCGCGTGGACAAGTAAAACGGAGCTTCCTGAAAATGCTGACGTCAGGGCCTCGACTTGCGCATGCGTCAGGAACGTTTTAAATCGTTTGTGCGTTGTCGCGCGATTTTTGTTTTGTTTTGTTTTTAATGCAGTGGGGTGTTTTCAGAAGTATCCGTGTACATGTTGACGAGGCCTTAAGCCTCTTTCGCACATAGTTCCCGGTAAATTACTGGGATAACCTTTCAGGCACCGCTAGTGATTTTCACTATTTACACATTCAGGAACATTTCCGTCTTGCGCCTTTTCACACATGCCATGTTAATGCCGGAATAGAAGGGGCAACGGACAGTCCAGCAGATGGCGGGAATGTTCCAGACAGCTGCCTATTAATTTCACCCTCTGCGCAGACTGAGAGGAGCTCCCTTATTTCTGAATCTGTCCCGTTTCCAGCCATTCTTGAAAAAATGGAGCTTGTTTGCAAACAAAAGAACTTGTATTGCTTGTTAGTTATCAAATCACCCGCGAAAGCATTGGCAAGGCAACCGTAAACAAGTCGGGGATTCAAACATTTCACCAGTGGAGTCTTGTGATTGGTTTGTTCACACCACGTGAAAGCGTCTTTCGTCAGACGGACGTGACCCTTTACGTGCTTGTCCCTACAATGTTACTGCTTTCATTCACAATCACAACACAGCCATACCGGCATTTTTCCTGAAATGTTACTAGAGCCCCTTTCCCACATGCAATGAAAGCCGTAAATCCACTGGCAATGTGCCATATTTGCATAATTTGGGAACAGAAGCCGGTCTCGATGTTCCGTAAAAGTTGTTCCGTAAATATCCCCACTCTCGACCTACTATCATTTCCGGGAAAATGCCGGTACGGCAGTGAATGGAAGTGTGTGGGGATGGAAGCAGTAACATTACCGGTACAAACACATAAAGTATAGGGTGGAGCAAAATCCTAATCCTTGGGAAGAAAAAAAAATTCTGAGAAAAGAGTCCAAACCATGGCACTCGGCTGCAAAGTCGAGAAACTGAAACATGTACAGTCTCTACGGAGACTGGTCTTATTCTTAAATGTGATTATTTTTCTTTTTAAAAATGCCACTTGGACCCTAGACGTGTCTTTTAGAGTTAGGGGTGCGATGGCGTTGGGCACGAGTGCTTCGCCTCCCCGCACCGGCTGCACCAACTTGCGGAGATGGAGCGAGCGGACAGGGAAAGGTTGAATGGGTGGATAAAGTTCCTTCTCTGGAGGCAGAGAGTGTAGGACAGGTTGAAAATTATCACACTGATTTAATAACATTGAGTTAAGGTTATTGCGTCCGGGGGCTCTGTCTCCGCTCCATCAGTGGAGGGAACCGAGTTCGTCGGCCGGGAGGGGCTGGGAGACAGGGAATTGGAGCGCTGGAGCCAGGAAAAAAACAAAACCAATTCAGATTGTACTTCTGTCGTTTTTATTTGCAGATTTTTTATGTTTGTTTTTTTAACTTATTTGCAGAATGCCGAATCTAAGATTTGGTGGTTAGCACTGCTGTGTCACAGCAGGAAGGTACTGGGTTTAAACCCGACTTTCTCTGTGGAGTTTGCATGGGAGCCTCATGTTCATAAGTAACCATAAAGTCATGCCTCTGACCAAGACATTGGCACTAGATCTGGGGTTTGTCTCTGTGCTCTGGCTGCCCACTCCTCATAAATAGTTAGGGTGGGTAAAAAGCAGAGGAGAGAGAAACCTTCCCACAGGGATCAATAAATTATCTTCTTGAACATGTGTTCATATTACATGAGCCCAACCATGTCATCCCTCTACATTCCTATCTTATCCTGTGTGCACACCAACAATTAGAGATGCAAGACTCGTGAACGATTCTTTCGTGGCAAACAAATTTTTACTTTTTTTATGAGTAGGGAGTTACTCCAGTAAAAGTGCAGTTCATGTTTTGGTAAACACAGACAGGCACGTAGGCATTCACTGGCTCTCAATTTGCGAATGAAAACAGCATAATGTAATGAGGGCGTAATGTAATTGGTATAATTCATATTGAATGTGACACTTTGCATTCTTCTGGGAACTTGTGAGAATTCACAACTCAGAAACGAACTGATGCTTCTGACTCTTGTGCATCTTCCAGGAAGTCCTCCCTCACTCACCGTGTGTAACACCAACATTCGGCGAATGTCGCTTTTGTTCGTCCAGATCCGAAGCAGGCGGTGACCCATTTTATTCTTTTTCTTTTTTTTTTTTAATCCGTCCGATGGAACGACGTCATCCGTGATCGATTAACAAGCGAAGATGCTGACATGGCTCTGTGTTTAGAAAGTTTATATTAGGCGAGAGACAGCGTGATGCTGCATTCAATGAAACTCGGAAAACAAATTCTCTCGGAAGGGTCTGGTCAAGAGACGGCGTGATGGTGCATTCACTGAAAGTGTACCGAAACCCGGATAGGCGTAGATTTCTGGTTGGTAGGGTGGGGGCGCAGGGGGTACGTCCCCGCTAATATTTGGAACACATCTAATAATGTAACACGTGTAATAATTAGATTATTCCATTATATTTTGAATTCTCACCTGGTGCCTGAATTTTGTGTGGGACACTTTCTCAGTCGCTCTTATTAACCCAGCCCCCCGCTCTTTTCCACCATACATGTGTTTGCATCCCTGTAATATGTTTTTTGTGAAGGTATACTTTATTGTAATAAAGTAAAATATCATCTTAATATATGCAAAATTCGAACACAAGTGGTCTGAGAGAGAACTAGTCTTTTGCACCTCCTCTTAGCTCTGTTTGGAGGCTTTAGAAAATGTAGTCTGTGACGGGAGACTTTGGCCAATCACAGGTCATTTCAGAGAGAGGACGTTCCTATTAGCTGTTGTACAAATGCAGATATGTGTTCATGTCCCTTCAGATGGTGAATATCTGCTTGCGGCAGATATACTAAAGTGAGGTTTTGAAATGCGTAAAAAATTATCTGGGGTGTCAAATTCACTCAAAGTCGATCAAATGTATGTGCTGGTAAAACCATGTGATTGTCATTACTGAGTGTTAAGGGGATGCATGCATTATTCGGCAGAACTGATTGTTGCTGAGTAATGCATCCCCTGTTATTTCAGCATAGGTCATTATTAATTGTTATGAAATTCACACTGTCGAGCCAAATGGCCCAAAATATGTGCTGGTAAAACCATTTGATTCATAGATCTCCAGAAATTAAGTGTGGATCATTAGGTGCACGCAATTCTTGGCGGGCAGGCAGAACTCGGCATAACATCCTGATGGAGCAGACTCAGACTTTCACTTTCAGTTTAGTGTCCGTTGTCCGACTAATTGTGTGTGTGTGTGTGTGTGTGTTATAAATTATATAAAATATATATTAAAAAATAATTTTTTTCATTCGTGTCGGAAGTGACTGCTGTGTTCATGGGAACCCTGACTGAAAATCGTCTTAATGTCGGCGTAGGAAAAACCAATCATTGATCATCCCTTCAATCGTCTATATATCATCCGATCGCCAAACGGCCGGCACAAGCACACTATCTGAGTGAGCCACCAGGACTCCAACTAGAGAAGACATCAGCCTAACTGCCAAATTGGTTACCAATTGATAACATTACTTTCAGCGCCCTTCCCCAAAAGTCTGTTTTTGCTGCAAATCTTGTTTAATCTTGTTTTGAGTTAGTCTTTTAATTAATCAGATTGTGAATATGGTCATGTAAATAACAATTTTTCTAATTTCTCGTGTAAATCTCTTATTTTGCTGGTATCTCCTCTACTCTTATGCTTTGTGTACAACTCCATGAACTATTCTATTTTACTCTGTTGCGTTCTCCTCTAGGGTTCAATGGTCTCTGTTTAAGAACTACTTCTTGTTCAAATTGGAGAAAGTAATGGATGACTTCAGAGCCTCGGCACCTGAACAGAGAGGCCCGGCCAATCCCAACGTGGAGTCGATCCCATTCGAAGATATGAAGGAGAGGATACTGAAGATAGTGAGCGGCTATAATGGGTAGGCTCCAGACAAAAAAAAAGTACATTTCCGCATGACCATGGTATACTTGCTGCAGCCCCACAATACTATGGTACACGGCTTCCAATCCATCCATCCACACCTCACACTGACCCTCCCACAGGAAAATGAGCATGTTTTGAGCTCTTCCTATTGAAGATCTCCTCCAGGTAGCGAGACACGTGATCTGTTTGTTAAAAAAAAAAAGCATCAAATGCTACTCAGCATCAAAATGCAGCGTCTTATTTCTATAAGCGTTTATGGATATTTAAAGTAATGTAAGCCACATCAATTCATGAGTAACAGTATTTTCTGCTGACAGTGCACAGACACTCAAATGAGCAATTCCAAATGGTCTCCCTGTCTCGTGTTATGGTTGATGATTTATATTGATGCTTGTAAAGGTCAATTCCAATAATAGTAGCCATTAAGCGTTTGGTTCTTTTTATAATTCCAAGCAAAAGTTAATATTTGTCTGTAGGTGTAAAGGTCTGTCGTGTAAAACAAGTGTGTATGTGTGTGTGTGTGTGTGTGTGTGTGTGTGTGTGTGTGTGTGTGTGATGGTGGATGATACAATGACAGTACAGACGCATGGGTTAAGCACCGCGCTTTCAATCCAAAAAGCAGGTCAGCGTCCATTTATCAGGGTGGAATGTCACAATGACATTCAACTAGTATAACTGAAGTAATTGACACATTTGTTGTTCAATCTGACCATGTCTGCAAAATTTAAATGGTAAAATACTCTAATCTCTCTTTAATAACGGAGCCTCCATTTGCCAGGAAAGACACAGCAAACAAGTTACTATATCTCAGCCAATATTTGGTGATTTCCAGAGAAATTCTTTTGAGCGTATAATTTTTTACCACTCATCCGTTAATAAAGATACAAGTTCGAGAAATGCCCCTTCTTTTTTTTTTTTCTTCTTTTTTTTTGCCACTGGAAGCTTTCTGTATAAAATTGGAGTTGCTGAACATATTGGAAAGACAACAGTATGTAGCTCCATCAAAAAGCGTGCCTTGCATTGAAACATTTTCGTTGTTTTCCTGGGACATAAATCTGTACCTTTTTTTTTTTTTACGTCTAAAATTGCCAAATATACATCATTAAAAGGCGATGATATTGGCCTTGCCCAAATATGAGGTTAATGGTCCAAAGGGATTTTCACAGTCCACGTCTAAGGCAGGATTTTCACACTTGGATGTTTTTACCTAGCTATATTTGTCTCTATTGGCACTTGTTGTAGCAATTACCCTAAGCCTTTTCAGGTAGAAGCAATCATTTTGCCAACAGGGAGGTGAACTCTGTTATTTCAAAGTTATGTTTTCCAAACTCTGACCATTTCGCCATGATTGACAACTCTAGTGTCTCATACCGTTTATTAACTAAAATTGAAGGAAACAAATTAATAACAATGAGAAGTTATAATCGCATGGCAATGATCCCCCAAAAAACTACTAAACTAATAAATTGACAGTCTGCAATGGATAGTTTTTCAAAAGGTGTTCTTTAAGTCTAGGAGCTGGCTCAGTCTGCTGCTTCAACAGCTTGACTGTCTGACTGCCGGAAAGAGTGATTGGCGGACTAAGAGATTGACTGGCTGACAGCGTAAGTGAGAGGGGAGCGGGAGGGGGTGGACCACCCCTCTTGAGTGCCTCAAATGATCTGCACCCAAGCGTTACATCCAACTTTTTGGCACTGAAATTACTTGTCGACTCTGACATTGATGGACCAAGAGCCAAACGTACGTTGGTAAAACCTACGATTGGAAAATCTATGATAAACGCAGACTGTGATGAGATGATCATGTAGAAAATCTCATTCTTAGTCCCAAGTCCAACTCACAAGGTCTATGAATGATCATAATCGAATATATCCAATACAGTGTGAACCACGCACGCAAATGTGGTATTATCAAACTTAATTGACTTAAATGTAATGACTTATTCAATGATAAAATTACTTTTTATGACCTTTCTTTAAGGGAATCGCCGCTGCTAGGTGCATATAGGGGAACACTGCAATATAATATGTAATTGACAAGTCAAGTGTTCAGTTCAAATTGTAATGCTACTCCATCTTCACATCTCCTCCCACTCATGGCTTCACAAATGTCAAGGGTCATGATTTAAGGGGTTACTTCTCATTCACATGTGTAATATGTATACGGTATTGGTGTACAATGCAGGCAAAGTTGCTCACTGATTTTCATTGCTGTTGCAGTGGGAGCTACTAGTGAGAGCTAGTTAGTTCCAAGATGGCGCAGCGAATGGCAGCTTCGGTGAATTGGTGCACGTTGCTTTGCATCTTTTTTGTGTTAATGTTGTTTTTTTGTGACCGCTCACGGATTGTCTTCGTGAGGGAAGAGATCCTTAACATCAGGGACTTTACTCTGGATTTTTTCCCAACTTTTCTCGCTCTATCCGTGGAATTATTGGACTTTGTGGTGAAAGGTGCTCTGGCCCTTGGCCAGGCTGTGAGACGCTGGAGAGGGAAGCACTCCGGAACGTTGGTGCGCTTCAGGCGCAGAGGATTACGCATGGCGCTGCCGGTGATATTCCTCTCCAACGTGCGCTCACTGGGTAACAAGTTGGACGAGCTGCTGCTGGGGAAGAACAGAGCCTTTTCTCTATCTTCGGTTTTGTGTTTCACAGAGTCGTGAATGTGTACAACTATTCTAGATTATTCCAACTTTTCCCGAGCTGTGACACGGAGCTGACACGCAAAACTAACAGTGGAGGGATCTGTTTCTACGTGAATGATGGCTGGTGCAGTGATGTTGAAAGTGATTTTGCGGACATGTTCTCTTGATCTGGAATCTTTCATCATAAACTGTAAACCTTTTTATTCTCCCCGCGAGTTCACATCCTTCATTCTGGTCAGTGTTGACATTCCACCGCAAGCCAACTCGCAGGACGCGTAGCGGCTGCTCGCCGATCAGATACTGGATGTGGAGGGAAAGCACCCAGACTCCCTAATTTTCATCCTCAGGGACTTTAAGAAAAAAACAAGCAGTTTATTAACTGTCCAACTTGAGAGGAGAACCCTCTGGATCACCACTGCACCAGGCAGGCAGAATGTCAAACTGTCGAAACCTGTTAGACAGTTTGAGACAGCGAGGAGAACCAAGAAGTGGAGCAGCGGAGGATCTGCATGAGGGCTTGGACCGCACAGACTGGGAGATGTTCAGAACTGCCATCGACAATCTGGATGAATACACAGATACTGTGACGTCATATATCAGCTTCTATACGGACAGCTGTATACCGACACGCAATAGGATGAGTTATAACAATGACGAGCCCTGGTTCACAGCCAAACTCAGGCGGCTTCATTTGAAAATGGAGGAGATATTTAAGATTGGCATCGGGGAAGGGAAGGGAACACATTTGGCAAGTTAGACAGCAGTTCTCAGCCAACGACTCTGCTTCAGTGTGGAAAGGGCTGAAGCAGATCATGAACTACAAACCCAACCTTTGCACGCCCTGAATGAGTTTCGACTTGCAGATGAACTGAATGAGTTTTACTGTCGATTTGAAAGACAAAGGAACAGTTTGGACTCGATCTCCCAACCCCCCAGCCATCAGCCCCAGCACTCCAGCACCTTCACTTAACTTTGTACCTGGCAAAATAAAACCCATATTCAAATGCCATATGTAGGTCAAAGCTTCTAAACCTAAATTCATTTTTTCCTCTCGCATTGTGATGGTTCAGTGTTTTTTCAATGTTTATTTAACAGTTTTCATTTTATTTATGTTTAAGCTTGTTCCATTTAACTATTTGAAGTGCCCGCATGTTTTCTGAAAGTTGGTGTTAAAGAGGCAGACGATGGAAAATGGATGGATCAGAATTTGATTGGTTGTATATATCAATTTAACGAAAATATCTGTTCTTTCCCTTTCAATTTATAACCCTCCACAGCTGTTAAGTACCTACTTCCTCTTTGTAGCTATTTTTAGCAACCACAACAGCAACATTTTTTTTATTTTTATGGCTTGTCCTCTTTTTTTTTTCCCCCACAGCATCCCATTTACGATTCAGCGCCTGTGTGAGCTGCTCATAGAGCCCAAGAGGAACTACACAGGGACAGAGAAGTTTCTCAGAGGTGTAGAGAAGGTGAGAGAACCTCTAACCTACAAGGTGTCTGGTAGCACTTTAGATAACACTGTAACAAATGATTTCCTAATGAGTAATTGGATGATAGTAATGCATTTGTTTTTATTGAAATTATTTGGAACTGATATCTTAATTAATCACTGTAAAATTGTATAAAACCCATAGTAATTGCGATGAAAAACAATTCGAGCTGTGTGCCCTGACATAATAGTTATTAGTCATTATTAAATGATAGATATTTTATGATCTTGAAATCGCTGTCATTACTCGTAATTTACTACTCAGGTACACATATTGAGAATATTAAGATTCATTATTGTCATGTAAATTATTGTTAACTTGTTAACAGTCACACAGCCATCATTCTAAAAGGTCATACTTTTTAACCCCTTGTGGCTTATTTGTATCTTTTTGTTTCTCTTTCTGCGTAGAATGTAATGGTGGTCAGCTGTGTGCATCCAACCTCAGAGTAAGTGGTTGTTTGAATCAGCCTGTTTTACCACACTTAAAACGTTAGTGTCAGATTAAATAATGCAATCCGTTTCAGGAAAAATGGCTGCAGCGGCATAAACAGAATGAACGGAGTGATGCTTCCTGGGAACACGTCGGCTTTCACAGAGAGGTAATCCTTGGGAGACAACTAGACTTTAATCCCAATACATGAAGTACATCACATAATATGGGTTTACCGTTGACTCACCCTATTCTCACTTTTATATCCATTTTTCTGGCTTATGTTTCATGTGTTACATATAGATAACCAATATGTCATGTATGACTTGCAGGAAAGTTAACGGTCCTGGAACTCCGCGGCCGCTGAACCGACCAAAGATGTCACTGGCCAGCTCGCTAGCGGCGAACGGCCTGCCGGACAGCACAGACGGCAAGGAGCCTGACACAGAGGTGGAGGGCGACCATGAGTCCAGGTGAGCAGCCCGGCCGATCCCGGCTCCCCCCGCGGCCGAGCTCTCATCGCACTGACCCGTTGTCTCCCGTTTCCGTCTCCCAGCGAGGTGTCGGCGTCCGGCTCGGTGAAGAACAAGCACCAGGACGAAGACGACGACGAGGAGGAAGACATGGAGGCGGAGCAGCACGAGGTCAAGAGGCTAAAGTTCAACAAGGACGACGAGGACGAAGAGGAGGAGGACGACGACGACGAGCCGGAGGCGGATGCGCCGAGACCCTCGGACCCCGGCTGCCTCTCCAAGGAAGCGGAGGCCCTGGTCCAAGACGAGGAAGACGAGGAGGAGGAGGAGGAGGATGAGGAGGAGAAGGCGGGCGACGGAGAGGAGAGCGAGGCCTCCAGCAGCGGCGGCGGCCTCGTCCAAGACCAAGGTAGGACCAGAACGCTCTGACCAGCAGGAAACCCCACGTGCCATCAATTTACGTTATTCCATTGGTGGGACTCAAGTTTGCTATATAAGTTACTATATTATTAGCCTGATATATACTTTACAGTAGATAGGTTAGAGGTGTTTGTGTTACAATACTTTTTCTACAGTTATAGTTCAATGTGATGATCCTCAGCTGGATATTGTGTACAATTATCCTAATTCCATTGCGTCGAAGCCCCAGTGTTGGTACAAGATTACAGAGATTATAGATCAAAATCAGTTTCTCCTCCATATTGCACATACTTCCTGTTTGCTTCACCTCTTGTCGTCACAGCGCGCTGCGCTACTCCGCGCAAAAGTTAAACCAAGTTGAACTTTTGCGTGCCGAGCACTGTCCAAATGCCAAAATGACATGATGTGAGTAGCGCCTGCTCAGCACCGCAGTCTCTGACCAGCTAACTCTTGCTCCCCGCAGAGCCGACGAGCACGCAGGCCGAGGTGTCCGCGGGCCCCGAGCCGCAGCAGGCGGAGAGGGAGGTGCCCTGCGGCTCCCAGGAGGAGGCCAGCGACATGGACCAAACGGAGCAGCAGGCCCCCGCCGGGGTGACGGAGAGCCCCGACACCAGCAGGGACAGCGATGAGGGCAGTGGCAGCGACCCGGTCAGCAGCAGCAGCAGCAGCGCTAGCGGTAGCGGTAGCATCACGGAGGAGAGCGCGGCGGAGGCCAGGGAGGAGGACGCCCCCGCCCCCTCCAGCAGTACGACGGAGCCCCCCACAGAGGGCGCCGCGGAGAGCGCGAGTTTGAACACTGGGACCAGTGACGAGCCCATGGAGCAGGACTAGACTGAAGCCCCTCC